>JAPDVR010000008.1:50375679-50565679 GCA_026230005.1 Gila orcuttii | reverse complement strand
TAACTTTTATTCAGCAAGTATGCATTATATTGATCAAACGTGACAGTATAGACATTTATAATGTTGCAAAATCTTTATATTTCAGATAAATGCTGTTCTTTGGAACTTTCTATTTGTCATATCCTGAAAAAAATTGTACACAACGGTTTTTCAACATTGATAATAATCATAAATGTTTCTTGAGCATGGAAACATCATATTATACTGATTTCTGAAGGATCATGTGACACTGAAGACTGGAGTAATGATGCTGAAAATTACAGCTTTGCCAACACAGAAATAAATTTAAAATATTTTAAAATAGAAAAGTTTATTTTTAAATTGTAAAAATGTTTCACAATATTACAGTTTTTGCTGTATTTTGGGTCAAATAAATGAAGCCTTGGTGAGAAGAAGAGACATCTTTTAAAAACATTAAAAAAATCTTACCACCCAAAAACTTTTGACCGGTTGTTTATATAGCATCTAACTTGTACTTATATTAAAATGTATAGTCTTACAGACTAGGATAATTGTCTACCTCTCAGAAAATCCTGAGAATCTCATCAAGCATTATCAGGTGAGCATCTAAAATTGATCAATAACCAATTTGAGCTCCAAACCTAAATAAACAACTTGTATAATGGCAATTAATTAATTTAACCAAATTAGATGTAAGAGGCTGTAAGATACTAATTTTATTTTAGAATATAAAGGTACATTTCTTTCTAATTTTGTGATTCAATACCATGTATTTTCTTTTTTATATATATATATATATATTAACTTTTATTGGGAAAGCATGTTGAATTTTACAATTGTTTGACATATATTGACATAAGTACATTACGTTGCTTTACCATTTTTTACTTTCTATTAGAAGAACATCAGAACTCAGGTATGGGTGGCGGGGAAACCAAATTACTTCCAAATTATTTATGCTATTCATTTAAACTTTTAAATCTGTGCACAATTAGTAAACAGCAGCAGTGTTTACAAAAAATCAGATTTAACAGGCTTAACATATTCCGTCCACTTGGACCATATCCTATAGAAAGTGTCCCTCTGCCCTTTGAGTAAAAAGGACAGTTTTTCCATTGTGTAGATCTCTTGCACAATGTTTATCCAGTCCTCAGTTGTCGGTGGTTCTGGTTTGAGCCATCTCCTTGTCAGAGGTGTCAAAAGTATTCACATTCGTTACTCAAGTAGAAGTATAGATACTAGGGTTTAAAAAGACTTCTGTAGAAGTTGAAGTATCAACTCAAGCTTTTTACTCAAGTAAAAGTGTAAAAGTACTGGTTTCAAAACTACTTAAAGTATAAAAGTAAAAGTATGCAAGGAAAAAATGCCATGGACAAAAGCTTAGGCCGCTCCACACGGGCCTCTAGTGCACTACCACCTCCTCAAAAACATTTTTCTAAAGGCCATAATGACTATAACGTTATATTAAAATGTTAATGTTGAAAAATTTGGGATGCACTACCTGTTTCAGCCAAATATATGTCCATAGAAAATGAATTTCAGTCCAATTTCCATTTTAGTAAAATGCAATTACATTAAAGAACCATATGTGTGTACTACTGAGCATTAACATGTGTTTCATGGAGAGGAAGATATGATGACTAGTTGCCTATAAGTATTGTAATGGTGCAAAAAGTCAAACTTCAGAGGCATGTTATCATCGAAATCTCCCTCACTTACCGCATCTAGGTTTCCTAATTCCTTCGGATGAGTTTTGCCGCTTCGCACAACCAAATGTAACAGCCTCTCACAAGTTAGAAAGAAAACACAAAGCCAATCAGTTTAGCGATGTGTGTTCAGGAGGCGGGACTCAGATCTATTCAACGTTTGTGTAATTGCCCATTTTTTGAACGATGACAAGCCAGAATGAAAACAAGCCGAAATGAAATGGGAGTAACGAGGCTATTTTTAAAATGTAAGGAGTAGAAAGTAGGCTACAGATAATTGCGTGAAAATGTAAGGAGTAGAAGTAAAAAGTCGGCTGAAAAATAATTACTTAAGTAAAGTATAGATACCCAAAATTTCTACTTGAGTAAGGTAACGAAGTATTTGTACTTCGTTACTTGACACCTCTGCTCCTTGTTAGAGCCTTTTTACTTGCTGCCGATAAGATGTATAGAAGTTTCTTGTCCTTTGAGTCCAATTTATCCGTTGAAAGATTACTTAGATATAGGGTTTCAAAAGTAAATGGAAAAACAAATGCAAAAACATTCTGTATATGGTCATGTTTTCTAGCCCAATACTGAGAAATAACTTTGGCAGTCCCAAAAATGTGGTAATGGTTAGCACCATCCCCCCCACATCTCCTGCACGCATCTCCAATGCCCGATACCTTTTCTGAACAGGGGTGATGAAAAATCTCATTATATTTTTCCAACAAAATTTATGCCATATATTAGATCCAGTTGTAACCCATTGTATCTCACATATGTGTTCCCAACATTCTTTGGTGAATATCAAATTACCTTCTTTTTCCCACTTCGCTTTAACATAATGTGTGCTGTCTTTTTTACACCGCAGGATGCTGTTGTATAACTTGGATATAATTTTGTGTGCTCCTAAATTTGTAGTTAATGATATAAATGTTCCCACAAATCCTAGGTTGTTTAAATTCACTTTCAGGTCCTGATTAAAATAGTGTCTGATCTGAAGATACCTAAAAAAGTCAGCAGAGCCTAATCCATGTTTTCTTTGCAAGGCTTCAAAGGATTGGAATGCTCCCTTATGGACAAATGAGTTATAAGCAGTCAATCCTTTTAAAATCCAATTCTTAAATCTATCATCATGCTGATTCGGGGTAAAATCTGAATCGTATGCACACCATTTTAAGATTTTTGAAGTGTCTTCCAAACCACAAATTTTAATTGCTTCATTCCAGGCAGATATCATTACATGTGAAATGGGTTCGTCTGTTAAATGAATCTTATTCTGCAGTTTGATATCTGCTAATAAAGCTTCAACTGGTATTTCTTCAATAGTTGTCCCCTCCACCTCCTTCCATCCTGCGGTCTAATATGAAGAACACAAACATATTAATGGTCTTAACTGTGCAGCATAGTAGTATTCTCGTAAACAAGGAAGACCACGACCTCCTTTATCTTTCTTCAATTGTAAGGTTTTATATTTAACTCTAGATTTTTTCCCTTTCCAAATATATTTTGACAGCATTCTATCCCACTCTACAAATTGTTTTTGAGGTATGAAAATTGGTAAGCACTGGAATAAGTAGAGCATTCGGGGGAGAACATTTAATCTTATTGAATCGATCCTAGAGTATAAATCCAAAAAAGGTATGGTAATCCATCTTTGTATATCCGATTTTATTGCTATATTCTGAGGGCCATAATTAGCTTCAAACATTTTAGTGAAATCTCGGTGCAATACCACCCCTAGATATCTGATACTGTCTGCCTCCCATTCCATATATAACTATCCTTAATTTCTTCTGGTGGGGCATAATTCAGAGTTAATACCTGTGTTTTATTTACATTAACCTTGTACCCTGAAAAAGAGCCATAGTCTAGTAGTAGTTTAATGATTTTAGGAACAACCTGTGTGGGGTAAGATATAGTCAATAATAAATCATCAGCAAAAAGTGCCAATTTTTGCTCCCCAATACCATGTATTTTCATTGCAATGTATTTTTCCCGACAGTCTGAACAATAACAAGTGAAGTTGCAAGTAAATGCAGATTTGCTGAAAAAGTTGTAAGTGAACTTCCATTTGTCAATTTGCCATATTTTGTTGTACATTTCATGTGTGGTTTCAGGCTGTGGCAAAAAATAAAGTGAAATGCTTTATTGTGTGTGATTTGCATGTTTCATTTAAGACATTGAAAGCAGTGCAGTAAGCAGACCAATAGCTGAAGATCTAAAATAAGTTAAAAATGTTAAGTAAAAATGTTAATTCATTTAATTGTCTTAATTGTATTTATAAATTAGCTTAAATGTTAAGTTAACACAACTAAGATTCATTTTGATCTCACATGTGTTGTATTTACTTAAAAAGTGTGACGCAAAAATGGTGCATTTATATTTTAAGTAATCCTTAAAAGCTTACTTTTCATTTTTAACTTTCTAATTGTATTTTATTTAGACACGTTTCGACTTTAACAACAGCGAGTGAAAATGATTGCAGTTTTATTGCACTTAAATACTGCCTACCAGCAGCTAGTTTCGATTTGGCCCATTCTTGCGTTATTTGCTTTAATTACTGGGCCGAAACAGCAACTGTTTGAAAGATATAAATAAAGGGATTCAGTTCATAACCAGCGGGCAAGCGGTCAGTTGGTGGAGACGGCAAGAGCGCGCTAGTTGTTTCTTCTGAAATACCCCCTTCTCCCGTTGTTCAGTTTTCTATTTGACTCGAGGTAAGCTTCAAATCTCTGCTTATTTTTTCATTTATAACTTTCTAATTTTATTTTATTTAGACACGTTTCGACTTTAACAACAGCGAGTGAAAATGATTGCAGTTTTATTGCACTTAAGTACTGCCTACCAGCAGCTACCATCGACTCTACCTGCGCGACTCCACCGAGCAAGGACACCAGAAAGGCACCTAAGTATCTCCTTCTCCCTTTTCTTTCCCACTTTTATCTTATTTTCACTTTCCTCAACATGTGCTTTCAATACTCCTACCTTGGAGTGATATTGGATGACCAGCCACAAGACTATGGCGATCTAGTTATTTAAAACACTTACATCAGGTTGCTTTAAAGATAAAGATAAAAAGGAGTGAATCAAATATAAAATTTTATGAAAGCCAAAATAGTGCAGAAAAAGAATGGCTCAAGAACATTTACCTGCCATTTACGTTTGTTGCCATACATACTGCATTTTACTTACAAGCACTTACAACATACAAAACATCTTTAGATAACATAACTTGACTTAACATCAGCCAAACACACACACGCGTCTGGCAAGGGTTTGTTCTAGTCCCTCTCAAAAATGTTTGGAAAACTGCAAATGTATAGTTTGTCTTCCACTTTGATACACATGCATTTACCCTGAAGGCAACTAACAGAAACTAATTCTGTCTTGGATGATTCCCAGCATTGCACAATGGAAATGTGTGGAACAAAACCACAAGGTTGTGGTAGTGGAAATACTGGAGCTACCTTAAATGTTTGATTTGATTTGATTGAAGTTTATTTCGAGCAAAATAAAATAAAATAATATAAACATATATATTAACACACACACAAATAAATAAATAAATAACATAGCACAGCTTATCTCCCATATACATAGATATAAATATACACACATATTGTTATTAATTATTAATGTTGTTAATGATAATGCTATGTGATCATCCGTGTCAGAGAAAGAAATAATTTTATCGATTACCCCACATGTTCCATCTGTTAGTTTCACAAAGCTTTCATCTCGTCTCTGAGATAGGGTGTAGTCTCTGCTAGTATACACCAGACCACCTTTGATCATGCGCTTGTGCACTACAACTTCATCAGGTATGCACACGCGAGAGGCACAGAAGGCAGCCCGTTCTTCCTGTGTAACAACAACATGCACGCTCCCATTGTCAAGTAGCGTAGTATTGTCACATTTGACAGTATTTTGGACCCTTGGGTACTTGCTCAAATCAGAACAGAACCGCAACACCTCTTCTTTCACCATGTACTTGGATGAGAAGTAAGGAATTGATCTAAACAGAAGAAACTTGGTAACTATCTGATTAGGAACTTCTTTTGTTCCTTTTACCAAAGTCAGGAGTTTGCCATTTGCATTCTCGAAAGGAAATGCAGAATGTGTCCACAATGGGCCCCACAACCTGACTGACTTGGCAAGATGACTGAGAAGGTGAATGTTAAATGTCATCTGTGACTCGCCATATAAAATCTGAAACCTGAACATGAAGTCAAGCAACAAGATCTCAGCTCTGTTGATTTCACAAGGTTTTAGTTGATCCTTCAGTAGCAGATAAATGGCTGATACAAGTAGGCCAAGATGTTGCAAGTACTTTTGGGGAAGAAGTCCTTCAAGACATGGTAGGCTGTAGAACAGGAGCCAGGATCGCCACTCAGAGGCTTTCCAGTGCACCCTATCTGACAACCCTCTAGGCAGTCGAGTAATCAGGTGTGGAGGTTGGATGCCAACAATTCTAGCATCGATCTCTCTCAAAGTGGCAGGTCTGCCTACATAATATGGCTGGGTGGATGAAGAAGTTTCAACCAGGAGTCTAGTAATCTGTCTTGAAACCCCCAGTAAGACTGCATGCATGTAGTCTGGGACAAAACCCCAGACAACATCAAAGTATGGCAAGTTGATTAGTGGAGAAGGACCTTTTATGCCCCTAATATTTGTCCCACCTTCTACAGCCAACTCCATATCCCTAACCATTTCCTCATTTGTTCTGTCAGAATATTCTTCTTCTGAAACTGGATACTTTACTACCCTATCAACCAGCTTCCCAGGATGCAGACAGAATCCGCAGCCATGATATCCATTAAACTGGGTAGTGTTTTGCATCAGCGGTCTCGCTTTGGAATCAACACTACAACAAAGGCCAACTATTTTGCTGTTAATAACAGACCCTTCTTTATGCCATGTGACACCAGTGTCAGCAAGGGTCTTGGCCTGGTCCACAAATGACTTGAGAAAGATTTCCATCACAGGCTCTTTTGGCCCAAACCAAAGGCCAGCAAGCAATACATTCTTAAACCTAAGTTCAGGGGGAAGCTCATTGATCATTATGTGGATGGGCCATATAGAGAACTTTGAAGAATTAAACACAGGGCTTCCATCTGAGTTGAATATGTATGATAGGTTGTGAGAATCTGAGAGGATCTGATTCGGGCCAGACAAATGTCTGTACTTCTCCCCATCATAGATGTCTGACAACATCTCATTATGACTCTTTTGCCTATCAAACCTATAATTCAAATGGGCACTCGCATCTGTGCTTTCAAGCAGAGTCTGAATTTGTGGGGCAAGAGGAACATTGATAAAGAAGTTACCTCCATTCATAGAACCAGAATCAAAAGTGCTGCCACATGATCCACATTCATCAATTTGTTTGTCACTGATTTCCTGGACTGTTCCTATGTTGAAGTAACATTTTTCGCAGTAGAACTGAAATTCTACTCCCTCACAACTGTTTTTAAACACTCTGTTAAAAAGATACTTGGATCGAGGTACAACCTCTTGCCCAAACAATTTATTGATCAACTGCAGTAAATCATGTAACTGGCAACCAGTTATTTTATGCTTTGCTGCATGGCTCATAATCATTAGCATGGCCTCAGCTTTTGTGGTAGTTCCTGTGGCAGTCAAAGCAGTGTCCATGTCAGGCTGTAGGCCAATCATTGACAGGGGATCAGTAGTGTTCTGCTTCGTTCTGCCTGTCCTATGGTCTCTCTCAGACTCGGACTCTGTTCCACTGCATGCCTTTAAAAAAGCAACATCTCTGTTAAAGGTATTGTTGTTTGTAGGTCTGCTCATACACATATTCACGTAGGTTCATAGTTATATTTTTCTAAACGTACAGACCCTCCAAAATGATACATTTATAATTCAGAACTTAAAGAAGTACGTGTGTACCTGAGAGAGAGAGAAAAAAAAACAATTATCTGAAAAAGCTAAACTAGTACTCACATGTGTTTCTGAAGGTCTACTTGAGCCTGGTGCAATGTCTACCTCACTACTGTACTCATCTGTCATCAGTTCAGCTGTTTTCCATTGACCATTCTGACAATAATGTTATAGTTATGTTACAATCATGACATCTACATCTGTGTTACAATCATGAAATCTATGTAACAATCATGACATCTATGTAACAATCATGACATCTATGTTACACTTGTTACAATCATGACATCTATGTAACAATCGTGAAACAGTTGTATTTTTATAAACTTATGTTAACAAAGATTAATAAATACTGTAACAAATTAGATCAAAAGGTTTTTAATGTCAAGAGAAACATTTCAGTCAATTGTTTTTAAAACTTGTGACTAATAGTGTACATTATAAATGTTTATTAGAACAAGCTAAACTGGTACTCACATGTGTTTCTGAATGTCTATTTGAGCCTGGTACAACGTCTACCTCACTACTGTACTCATCTGTCATCAGTTCAGATAATTTGCATATGGAGTTGAGTGTTGTTATCGTGGCTGCTTCACTTTCTGGACCATTCTGACAATGTTACAGTTATGTTACAATCATGACATTGCACTGACAGCAATGACTCTGTAGCTGCCTGTTTCCATGCTTATTTTTTGAATGTGTAACTTTATGGCCTTTTATAGCTTTCAATACATCAGGAAAACAGATCACAAAACTTTCACATACCACAAATGTTGTACTCAACATTGAATTGCTGCTCTGTATGCTCTCCGTCTCACTGTTCTGTGTGCTGTCTCTCTCACTCTCTCTGTTCTGTATGCTGTTTGTCTCACTCCCTGCCTCTGAGAGCATATCTATTAAAAATACCATAAGCAACAAGAAAAAAACAAGCTAAAGAAATCTCATATATACAAATATGTATATAGGTTCTACAAAAAAATTTAAATGAGAAAGAAATATGAAACTTATGACCACTATCTCTGTTGACAATCCTACTGGATAATAAGCGTGATAGTCTACGCCTACGGTACCTGTTTCATTGGCTGTTTGGCTCTCTTCCTCATCAACATCAACACCTGGCCTGTCATATCGACACAGTGTCTGGCGAGGTATCTTTGTCTTACTTTGAGGTTCCAGGTATAGCTTATATTTTTACCTATTTCTACGCATTTTTGTCCCAAAAAAATAAATATGATGAAAAAAGTGCTCGAGACGAGATGTTGATCACGTAAAAAAGGGGGCGGAGCTTAGCTTGCGCGTGACAGAGTGCCAACTGAAATAACGGTATAATAATTTAAACTGATCTGCCCGTTCACTAACCACCCTTTTTACTTTTTCAGTCAGGTAAGTGTCATTAATACTTTTCATTCCTGTTATTTTCGATGCAACGTTTACTTTTCTGTCCTGTCAGCTATTAAGGTAGACTAACGTTAAGCTAGCATTGGTCCAGCGGGCCGATGGCGGCCCACCAGTGGCAAAGTTGGCGGCCCAGTGGCGTTTTGCTCATCGTTATTCCAGCGGACCACCTTCCCGACAGTGGTCCGCTACCGAGCCGCTGGATCATAATAAGTGTTTTCTGGCGGACCACGGTCGGTCCATGGTTTAGACTGGTCCAGATTGGTCGGGTTGCCGATGGTGTTCGCCTGAGGTCCGACCGTGTCTAGCCGCTGACTTTTTGCCGCCCAAAAAATGCTGGTAGACTGCCAGCCATTGTTAGCTAGCTGATAACGTACCTTACCAGGCTGTGTATTTATTTATACATAAATGTAAAATGTATCAACATGACTGCTTAGTAACATCAGTCAATAGCCTAAGTTACCGAATTAATTTCACAGTCAATGTCTTGCCCAGTATTCACGTATAAGTTACAGTTGGTTGAATAACGTCTATAAGTGAACGTAAACAGTTAAACAATCCGATATGTTATCCGTGCTTTAGGTCGACAGCAGCCTAATAAACATGCTATTTCATTTGTTTTATTTGCCCCTTTTGTCATGTTTCTTGTAATTTGGTTATTTGCATTCTAGTGAACAGAGAGCAAGGTAGTGGCTTGCAACAGCGAGTGGCTGCAAGGTAATTATTCACAAATAAGACATTTTGTATTGCTAATACAAATTAATTTATATAAAATGTGTTTTTATTAATTGTCGTTTGTCTTGTATGTTAGCATGTTTGCCTACGTCCGGTATATCGACGACAACATTCGACAGATAGTGCCCTTGGACCACATAAAAGGCTTCTGTCCAAAAGATGTGAAAGATTTTGAAACAAAGAAAAAATATAATATTTTGTGGAAGAAATCGCCAGAGGACCAGGGGCAATACTACAAAGCACAGATATTAAAATTGGCTGGTAGGTATTTAAAGCTACACTATACCCTCCCTAATTGTATCTTTATTTTAAGTAGGGCTGGGCGATATATCGCACGATATTGTTATGCGCATCTCGTCAGTAAAGCCGGTTCATTGATTAGTAGTTAATCACCATCACCTGCTTTCAGATGGAGCGGCATTTACTACACAGAGCCGTAGTTAACTGACAAGCTGAGCCATATCGCATTAATATCGCGGACGTATGGCCAGCGATAATTAATGTGATATGGCTCAGCTTGTCAGTTAATGCTGCGTTCCAGGCAGGTTTTTGAGCAGGTAAATCACGACTTCAAACCACGACTCACGACTTTGTAGCGTTCCAGGCCAGTCACGCTAAACTACTTGAGCGCAATATAAACTTATTTTTTCAGAGACACATAACATTGTTACATAATCGTGTGTGTATTATTATCATTATTATATTATTATTAATTTGACTGAAACGTTATATTGTCCTAAAGTGTATTCTCACCGTGTACCGCCTGTTGTTTTGTAGGGTTTCGCGGGCTATGTGACGTCAGAACTCGTAACTGGGAGTACATCGATCTAGTACGAGTTCACGGGTGGGAAGTCACGGGTTTGACTGCCGTTCCAGTGCACTTTCACGGGTATAAGGTTGGAAAAACACGGGTTACAGGTTGCCTGGAACGCGGCATAACTACGGCTCTTTGTAAACAGCAAAAACTCCCGTGTTAAATTAACACTCCTGGGAGTGTATATGAGTCCACACTCAAGAGTGTTGAAGTTAATGAGATAATTAAGTGATTCATTGATTGAACATTATTGAAGACACCTGAAGAATCACTGAAGGAGAAAAACTCAACTTGTAAGCCACCGTTATGGCGATCATTGGTTGCTTTAGTTGGGCTCTTGACCCTTATATTATTAACTTTACATTTTGTTTGGCTGATGTATCTGAGTTATAACTGCCAGATGAACAAAGAAAAAAGTGATCTGATGGTGTTAGTTATATTATGACAATCATCATTTGAACTTTATGTTTTTGATTTATGTTGCTTGTTACAGCATAACTGTGGTTTTGCATAAATATCTAGAATTTTAGCTATAATATAAAGGACTTCTTAAAAGTTGTTTTCTAAAAAAAAAAAATCTTTCTTTTAGGCACACACAGACTTCAAGATTCAGTCTATGCATCTCAAGAATGGTGATGAGCAGAATATTCAATTAGGAAAAGTAAATTACATAGAAAATTCAGATCATAATTTATTCATATCGCAATGCATGATGGGAGCCATTAATGAGTTGTGATTGGTGGCAGCCACTGCAACATGCTTTATTATTGTCACCATTGTTGAGATTCACAGGCTGATTATTGATGTCTGTGTTTCTAAATAAATCCATTTGAAAGTGTTTTGATCAGAACAATGTTTATTGAATATTTTGGATTATAAGAAACCTACATATACTTATATACTGTAGAATCACAAAGTTGTTGCCAATAAGTTAAACCAAACTATCTCAATAAGATTCATTTTCAGATCACAGCATGATTATTTATGCCAGAACATAACCAACACACTTTTCTTTGTTCATTTGACTGTTATAATTAAATAACAGCTGACAAACAAATTTAAAGTGAATGTATAAAGGTTAAGAGCCCAACTAAAGCAAACACTTATCGCCATAACGGTGGCTTACAATTTGTGATTTTCTCCTTCAGTGATTCTGCTTGTTAACATCAGGTGTCTTCAATAATGCTCAAACACCACTAAATTAATCACTTAATTATCTCATTAACTTTAACACTCTTGAGTGTTAATTTAACACTGGAGTTTGTGCTGTGTAGTAAATGCCGCTCCATCTGAAAGCAGGTGATGGTGATTTACTACTAATCAAAAAACCGGCTTTACTGACGAGATGCACATAACAATATCGTGCGATATATCGCCCAGCCCTAATTTTAAGTATATCAGTCAAAATATTTGTTGCACTGCTGGAAACATGGATGTGGGTATTACAGTTACTGTTACAAAAGATTCTCAAACAACCACTAACATCTTTACTGGTGGTGACAAAGAACTGTAGTTATTTTTGTTGGTTTGTTGTTACTTGTATTTAGTTTCTTTCTTCTATTCTTCAGAATCTGAAGAGGAATTAAAGCATGAGCGAATCTCAATACCCCCACTCAACAGTGATGGGGAAGACTGGTCATCTACCAAAAGCTCCAAGAATCCATCTGTAAGCTATGTAATGCATCTCATAATTAATACAGAGTGCATTATTGTTTTTTCATAAATTTATCCCATAGGGATTTAAAAAATAGTCTCCATTAAAGTGTTGTAAGTCATGAACCAAACCAATCAAAGCTATGAGAATCACATTATTGTTAATCACAACATTACACACTTTGCGTTTGCTTGTTTCGGTTCTCTGAATCTATAATTTCGGTGGAATTATCTAAATAGCATCATGGGAAATGTAGTTCCCTATCAGTCGGTCACTATGACGTATGTCAGACCGACTAATAGGAATCTCGCTAGAGAGGCCAATATACTTTGAGGTGTGTACCAGACGATCACGACGATCAGATGTCGATCGCTGCATCGGAGAGTGTGTCGTTCCTTCAGGGAACGAGGGTTACATACGTAACCGAGACGTTTGTCACCACAAATTCTGCTGTTAAAAAAATATTTTTTTGTTTATTTTATAGTGTGACAAGACAAATGACCAGACAAAAAAAGCCAGCAGTCCAAAGCATACAAAAACGGAAAACTTTAATGGAAATCCTAAAAGAAAAGAAAAAAGTTGTCCAGAGCAGTTACGAAACACACAATGAGTATGTCCCCTTGGATGTGCACAAGGAACTGCAAGACAAGTACTACAACATCAAAAAAAGGATGCGAGAGGAGGAGATGAGTAATGAAGAAAAAGAGAAGAAAATGAAATGTATAAAAGAAGAGAATAGGGACACGAAAGCTGAACTGCAGCAACTAAGGCGGTTAAACCTTCAAGAGGAGCTCTTCCAAAACAAAAAAAGTGAGCATTTTCAAACTGGTTGGCTATTAATTTAACATAGATCTTAGATCATCATATGTCCTTGGAAAGAATTGGACACTTTTAAATGCAACTTATAGCCTGTGATTTTTACTTTTTTTTTTTTGCAACAAAACTATTAAAAGTGTTGCTTAATCTGATATTACAGTAACACAAAAGGAGCCACAGACCTCTTCTGCAGGCCACACTCGACTCCCACAGCAGTCAGTTCACGGTCCAGAGGAACCAGCAGAGGAGCAAACGGCTATAATACTCAAACGTGAGCATTTTAAAACTGTTTGATTATTAATTTTACATGTGTCACAAGGTGACAAATCCAGCGGAACCAATTTCCGCTGGGAGTGTGTTTCCCCCCGGGATGATTTCACTGACACACCGTGCGGGTTCGTTGTTGTCAGTTGCCATGACAGTGGCAGCTGATTAGCTAAGCGGTACCAGGTGCGGGCGTTTGGTGTGGGGATTTGTGATTGGGAAACACGGCTTAGAGAAGCAGTTAAAAGGAAAAGGAAAACGCATTCGGGTGTGGTATTTCCCCGGGAGAAATCGATTCTTTTGGCAGTGGCTTGGATTTGCTGGGATTTTTGGAGCGGCTGTGAGGATCTGACTGGAAAGGGGTGCAACGGTGGTTGTGTGAGTACAAGCTGGAACGTGAATGGGATGTGAAGTGAATGTACTGTGGAGATTGAGTCAAAATTGGATAATGTCATCACTCGAGAGAGAAAGATAAGTAATGAAACACTGGATCCGTGTGAATGCATGCTGTGTATTGAACTGAATAAGGAATTGTGAAGTGTAATGACTACAAATATAATTTCCACCAAGAGTGTGAACTGATCCATCTGTGAAACCTTGATATCTTCTGCTGAGTGTGAAAGAGTGGTGAAGACGCTGTGTTCCATGTGGTGTGAAGTCCTCTGCATCTCTTCAGCTTCTGAGTATTGATTCAGCGCAACAGTGGAGGGATTGAACAGTGGGTGAGTGCTGGCCTTATTGCACGAAGGTTTGAGAGTGGATTGCGGTGCCCGAATTGAAGTGTCACACAGTATTGGACTTGAAGTGAAGTTGCAGTGTGTGGATGTACACGTTTATTTAACCGCTAGTATTCTCCAGTCCACGTCCTCGCCCAGTGTTGCGGAGCAAAGCCCTCAGGTTGAATGTGCATGTTCCATTTCGGCCACCAGGTCCAGTGATAAGAGAGAAGAGTATGATTGTCCTGTTTAACTTGTCTTGTCTATTTAAATAGAACGTTCTTCTGCCGCTGTCTTCGCGTGTACTGCCTGTTTGGAGGAGAAACACACCCCCGCCTTAGTGTTGTCGTGGGAACCACCCAGCCAAGCCGTAAGCCTGAGTCTCCATTATATGAAAGGATCATGTTCGCTCTTGTATTAAACGTTCCGTCTATTTAAGATTCTCCTGCCACTGCCTCTGTGTGTGCTGCCTGGTCGGAGGAGAGACACATCCCAGCCTTAGTGCTTGTGTGGAGCAATCCAGCCCAGCCATTGTCCTGCTTAACTTGTCTTGTCTATTTAAATAGAACGTTCTTCTGCCGCCGTCTTCGTGGGTGCTGCCTGTTTGGAGGAGCAACACACCCCAGCCTCAGTGTTGCCGTGGGAACCACCCAGCCCAGCCATTCTCCTGCCACCGCCTCTGTGTGTGCTGCCTGGTTGGAGGAGAGACCCATCCCAGCCTTAGTGCTTGTGTGGAGCAACCTAGCCCAGCCATTGTCCAGCTTAACTTGTCTTGTCTATTTAAATAGAACGTTCTTCTGCCGCCGTCTTCCTGTGTACTGTCTGTTTGGAGGAGGAACACACCCCAGCCTCAGTGTTGCCGTGGGAACCACCCAGCCCAGCCATTCTCCTGCCACCGCCTCTGTGTGTGCTGCCCGGTCGGAGGAGAGACACATTCCAGCCCTAGTGCCTGTGTGGAGTAACCCAGTCCTTACTTTATTGAAACAGAATTGAACCTATAAACTTCTCACATCTGTTGCTCAGTGACGTTACGGGGGAGAGCACCCTACACGGAGAGGATCTGCCTACCCGACTACCTACCTGGCCGGCAGCGAGTCCCCCTCCTGGACTCCATCGCCCCCTGTGCCGGTCATCTACCGAATAGTGACGCTTGGGAAAAACTTACCTGCTACCCACCTGTCCTGTGGAAAGAGTCCCCTCCTGACCCGTGGCCCCGGCCCTGGTTTGCACGGGTCGCCGCCCGCCTGTATTACGCCGAAAAGGGTCTACTTACCCCGGTACTTACCTGCACGCCGGACGGGCGTTTGATTCCTTCCTCCTCTGTGGCAGCCAGTCACCCGGGCCCTCGCAGTGAACTCCTCGGCCTCCTCCTCCCTGGAAAGAGAAACGAAGCCCGCATTAAGACTTTTAATTCTTGCTTTTATTCAATAAAGATTGTTACTTTTAGAAATTCTTCGTGTCTGCCTGGTCTTTGGTACGCTCCTCGAGGTGGTCCTGGGTTTGAGGGGTGGGTGCAGTCTGGCTTGGCCCCCCCGACCTGTGACAGATTTTGGCGTAGTCGGCAGGACACCACCTTGAGTTGAGCGGCCAGAGACCAAGATGGCGGACGAAGAGCCACCTGTGGTGCGGCAGCCAGTCATGCCGATCTTTATGGGAGCCCCATGGGCCCAGAAGTATGGAGGCCCAGGATCGGAAGTGAGTTTGTCGGCCTGGAAGACCCAAGTTGAGTACCTGGTAGGACTCCAAGGCTTAAGTGCCCCCCAAGGAGTGCAGTTTGTTTTAAATTCACTAGAGGGAGACGCGAGAAGAGAAGTGCAAGCAGCACCAGACGCAACGAGAACCACGGTTCGGGCCATCTTTGATTTTCTTACGGAGCAATATGGAGACACCACCCCGGTTGCTGTGCTGCGAACACAGTTTTTCAATTGCAAGCAGGGGCCACGACAAAATATCCGGGCATTCGCACTGCAGCTGAGGGAGCAGTTCTCCAGGTTGAAGAAGAGACAGGATCATGGCCTGGGAGGTGAGGAGGTCCTGCTGCGAGATCAGTTCTTACTGGGGTTGCTGGAGGGTCCCGTGCGGCAGAATTTGCGGATACAGCTCCGACGAGAGCCAGACCTCTCTTTTGAAGACCTTCGGAGGGAAGCCTTAGCACTTGAGCAGGACCATACTGAGAGTATAGTTCCTCCCCACTGCATGGTCGCGAATGCTTTTAGTAGACCTCCGTCCCCCGTCATGTCTGATTGGAAGCAGGCCTTCCGTGAGGAACTGAAGAGGGATGTTCGTGAACAAATGTCCTCATTGACTAAATCCTTTATGGAAGAGCTTCGCCGAGAACACCTCCATTCCTTGTCCTTACCGAGGGAGCGGGCCTATTCGGAGGGGAATCGACCTCCAGCACACCGTCCACCCCGACCAGCCGGGTCCCGATTCCAGTGGGACGAGCAGGGGCGCCCCATCTGCAATGGTTGCGGAGAGCCGGGACACTACCTTCGCCAGTGCCACTCTCGCCGTGCCTCACAAGGGGGTTTTTAGTGTCACCGGCCACTGTGGGTCAAGTGGTCGGGACCCCTTTGTTGGACCCATGTTCGTCTGGGACTTCCCAAGAGAGTTTGGTGGGGCGTTGCCCCGTGGTGATGGTCCAGGTAAATGGCCAGAAAGTACAATGCCTCCTGGACACGGGATCGCAAGTCACTTTCTTCTCAGAAAGTTTGTCTCAGGAGTTGTTTGGGGCCCAGGACCGGCCCATTACGGAAGCCCCATGGCTGACCTTGCGGGGAGCCAACGGACTTGACATCCCGTACGTAGGATATCTAGTAACCGACCTGGAGATACATGGGATTGTTGTGCCTCAGAAGGGAGTGGTGATTGTCCGGGATACATGCCTGGGGTCACACCGCGCGCTGCTAGGCATGAATGTCGTTTCGGAGTGCTGGGAGGAGATATTCCGGAATGGACCAAGTCGAGCAGTATCAACCTTGGAGGGCCGAGAGTGGAGTCGTGTGGAAGCCGATTGCCGTCGGGTCTGCCTGGCCGAGTCACAGGGGAACCGTGAGAGCACCGGGAGAGTGTCTTGTCGCTATGCTCTGAAAATTCCAGCTCGGAGTGAGGCCGTGGTTTGGGCCAGGCTGCCTTCCCGACTCTATCGCTCAGAGGAGTGGGTCTTGGTGGAGCCCCACTCAGATTGCTCCAAGGTGGAGGTCGCCCGGGGATTGGCGTCCGCACGGAGAGGCCGGGTCTTCGTAAAAGTCAGGAACACGAACCCCTTCCCTGTCCACTTATATCGCCACCAGCGTTTAGCCCGAGTTACCTCGGTGAGGGTACAGCAAGTGCGAGAACCAGGAGAAGTCAAATTCAGCCGGGTGAGTCCGACAGTAGTGGAAGTGGCTCTGGCACAGACAGCTCAGTACGTAGAGGAGACTGGAGAGAGAGTCCCGGCCCATCTTGAGGGAGAGTCACTGTGGGGAGAAGGTCTAGAAGGAGGCCAGACTAACCAGCTTCAAGGCTTCTTGTTGAGATGGCAGCACATGTTTTCCACCCATGACGAAGACTACGGTCGCACGGATGCAGTCAAACATCAGATCCCGACTGGAGATGCCGCACCCAGTAGAGAGCGCTACCGGCCTGTACCCCCTACCTTGTACTCCGAGGTTCGCACCCTTCTGCGGGGGATGCTGGATAAGGGAATCATCCGGGAGAGCAGTAGTCCTTGGGCCGCGCCCATTGTTTTAGTGCGGAAGAAGACCGGCTCCTGGCGGTTCTGTGTGGACTACCGGAAGTTAAATCTGGTAACTAAAAGAGATGCTTTCCCGTTGCCCCGAGTGGAGGACTCCCTCACGAGCCTGACACAAGCGGCCTGGTATTCCACTCTTGATCTGGCCAGTGGGTATTGGCAGGTGGAGGTGGATGAGCGAGACAGGGAGAAGACCGCGTTCACTACCCCCTTTGGGCTCTATGAGTGGGACCGGATGCCGTTTGGCCTGTGCAACGCCCCAGCCACCTTCCAACGGTTGATGCAGCGTTGCTTGGGCGGCCAGTTGATGGAGTCCACTTTAGTATACCTGGATGACGTGATTGTCTACTCCCCAGATTTCGAGTCCCACCTTCAGCATCTCGAACAAGTCTTTCACTCCTTGGAGAAATATGGGCTGAAGCTCCAGCCGGAAAAATGCCAGCTTTTCTGGGAGGTGAAGTTCTTGGGGCATATCGTGAGTGCGGCAGGGATTGCGGTTGACCCAGAGAAGGTATCAGTCGTCCAGGGGTGGGCAGCGCCCAAGACCGTACGCCAGGTCAGATCCTTCTTGGGCTTCGTAGGATACTACAGGCGGTTCATAAAATGCTTCTCCCACATCGCCAAGCCCATAAACCAGCTGTTAGGGGGCACTGGACGGCCCCGGGGCCGGGGATCTCCTTCAATCCAGTGGGATTCAGCCTGCGAAGTTGCCTTCCAGCAGCTCAAGCAGGAATTAATGCAAGCCCCGATTCTAGCCTATGCCGACTTCACTCAACCCTTCATCTTATACACCGATGCCAGCAATCTGGGTCTGGGAGCTGTACTGGCTCAGAAGCAGCAGGGCAAAGAGAGAGTCATTGCGTATGCCAGTCGAAGCTTACATCCGGCCGAGAGAAACGATGCAAACTACAGTTCCTTTAAGCTCGAATTGCTGGCAATGAAATGGGCGATGAGTGAGAAGTTCAAGGATTATCTGTGGGGAGCAAAGGTACTCGTTGTGACTGATAACAATCCCCTGGTGCATCTGCAGACCGCCAAGCTGGGGGCGGTTGAGCAGAGGTGGGTGGCACAGTTGGCCAACTACGACTACCAGCTTCAGTATCGGCCGGGGAAAGAGCATACCAACGCCGATGTATTGTCCAGACTTCCTGAAGCGCGATCCATGGGGCAAACATCCGCATTGAGTGAGGGGCATGAGGAGGGACTGATGGTGGGGATTGTGGAGGCACCGGGCCAACCACAGGACGAACCCCCTGCAACTTGGGGATGGGACCCACAGCGTTGGAGGATGTGGCAGGAGGAGGACGAAGATTTGAAGCTGATACGAACTTGGCTGAGTGGAGGAGCTTGGCCCGAAGGCGAGGACCGCCGGGCCCAGACACGGGTGGTGCGGGGACTGCTGGGACAGAAAGAGAGGCTCATCCTGAAAGAAGGGGTGATGTGCAGGTCCCTCCAGGACTCAACGCTGGGCGATGAGGTCTGCCAAGTGGTGGTCCCCGAAGGGAAATGTCATTCCCTGCTACAGGCTTACCATTCCAAGTTGGGACATCAAGGGCAGGAGAGGACGTTGTCCCTGTTACGGCGGCACTTTTATTGGCCTGGGATGGAGGGAACTACGAGGACTTACCTGCAAAGATGTCCACGCTGCATGCTCTTCAAGGCGAGAAAAGAGGTGCGGGCCCCACTGGTGCCAATTCGGGCTAAGGCCCCACTGCACATCGTAGCTATGGACTATCTGACACTGGGACGACCGATGGATCGGATACAGAACATCCTTGTCGTCACAGACCTGTTCACTAAGTATGCTTGGGCCATTCCGACTTTGGACCAGACTGCTATCACCACCGCAAGCGCCTTATGGAAGTATGTCATTCAGCCATTCGGGTGTCCCGAAATACTCCATGCTGATCAGGGGCCCAACTTCGAGTCCCGAGTGATTCACGAATTGTGCCAGCTGTATGGGTGTAAGAAGACCCACACCACTCCTTACCACCATCAGGGGAATGGAGGTTGCGAACGGCTGAACCAGACACTGCTGAGTCTCCCGGGGACCCTGGAAGGAGAGCAGCAGGGACACTGGGTGGACAAGCTCCCAATGCTTGTCCAGGCATATAACAACAGCGTGCATAGCACCACCGGGTATGCCCCAACCTACCTGATGTTCGGGAGACACGTGAGACTGCCTATCGATCTGCTATTGGGAGCCACGTCAGCGGAGGAGGGGGGCGGCTTGACAGAGTGGGTGGCAGGACACCACCAGCGCCTTCACACTGCCTACGAACAGGTCTCAGGCCGGATAAATCAAGCAGCAGTCAAGAATAAGAGGCTGTATGATCGAACAGCCCGGGAGGCCCCGTTACTACCGGGAGAAAGAGTACTGGTAAGGGACAATCGCCGCCAAGGGAAGGGTAAACTGAGCGACCGCTGGGAGTCCCAACCATACGTGGTACAACGGCAACCTCGCCCAGACCAGCCTGTATATGCCATTCGTCCCGAAGGGAGAGCTGGCCCAGAGCGAGTGTTACATAGGAATTTGATCCGTCCGTTTCCCAATTACCCGAAACCAGTAGAGAGAAATCCTCCGGTTGAGACACCCTCGATGCCCTTGCTGTTGGGTTGGGCAGTGGTCCCAAGGGGACTGGGCGCAGAGCCGCGCCAAGTAGATCCAGCCTCACCGCCAAGGCGATCACAGCGGGGTAATCGAGGCCAGCCCCCAACACGGTACGGAGACTGGGTGGCCGAGCCCCGTTCTAGGGACTAGAACGGTTTGGTGGGGGGGTATGTCACAAGGTGACAAATCCAGCGGAACCAATTTCCGCTGGGAGTGTGTTTCCCCCCGGGATGATTTCACTGACACACCGTGCGGGTTCGTTGTTGTCAGTTGCCATGACAGTGGCAGCTGATTAGCTAAGCGGTACCAGGTGCGGGCGTTTGGTGTGGGGATTTGTGATTGGGAAACACGGCTTAGAGAAGCAGTTAAAAGGAAAAGGAAAACGCATTCGGGTGTGGTATTTCCCCGGGAGAAATCGATTCTTTTGGCAGTGGCTTGGATTTGCTGGGATTTTTGGAGCGGCTGTGAGGATCTGACTGGAAAGGGGTGCAACGGTGGTTGTGTGAGTACAAGCTGGAACGTGAATGGGATGTGAAGTGAATGTACTGTGGAGATTGAGTCAAAATTGGATAATGTCATCACTCGAGAGAGAAAGATAAGTAATGAAACACTGGATCCGTGTGAATGCATGCTGTGTATTGAACTGAATAAGGAATTGTGAAGTGTAATGACTACAAATATAATTTCCACCAAGAGTGTGAACTGATCCATCTGTGAAACCTTGATATCTTCTGCTGAGTGTGAAAGAGTGGTGAAGACGCTGTGTTCCATGTGGTGTGAAGTCCTCTGCATCTCTTCAGCTTCTGAGTATTGATTCAGCGCAACAGTGGAGGGATTGAACAGTGGGTGAGTGCTGGCCTTATTGCACGAAGGTTTGAGAGTGGATTGCGGTGCCCGAATTGAAGTGTCACACAGTATTGGACTTGAAGTGAAGTTGCAGTGTGTGGATGTACACGTTTATTTAACCGCTAGTATTCTCCAGTCCACGTCCTCGCCCAGTGTTGCGGAGCAAAGCCCTCAGGTTGAATGTGCATGTTCCATTTCGGCCACCAGGTCCAGTGATATGAGAGAAGAGTATGATTGTCCTGTTTAACTTGTCTTGTCTATTTAAATAGAACGTTCTTTTGCCGCTGTCTTCGCGTGTACTGCCTGTTTGGAGGAGAAACACACCCCCGCCTTAGTGTTGTCGTGGGAACCACCCAGCCAAGCCGTAAGCCTGAGTCTCCATTATATGAAAGGATCATGTTCGCTCTTGTATTAAACGTTCCGTCTATTTAAGATTCTCCTGCCACTGCCTCTGTGTGTGCTGCCTGGTCGGAGGAGAGACACATCCCAGCCTTAGTGCTTGTGTGGAGCAATCCAGCCCAGCCATTGTCCTGCTTAACTTGTCTTGTCTATTTAAATAGAACGTTCTTCTGCCGCCGTCTTCGTGGGTGCTGCCTGTTTGGAGGAGCAACACACCCCAGCCTCAGTGTTGCCGTGGGAACCACCCAGCCCAGCCATTCTCCTGCCACCGCCTCTGTGTGTGCTGCCTGGTTGGAGGAGAGACCCATCCCAGCCTTAGTGCTTGTGTGGAGCAACCCAGCCCAGCCATTGTCCAGCTTAACTTGTCTTGTCTATTTAAATAGAACGTTCTTCTGCCGCCGTCTTCCTGTGTACTGTCTGTTTGGAGGAGGAACACACCCCAGCCTCAGTGTTGCCGTGGGAACCACCCAGCCCAGCCATTCTCCTGCCACCGCCTCTGTGTGTGCTGCCCGGTCGGAGGAGAGACACATTCCAGCCCTAGTGCCTGTGTGGAGTAACCCAGTCCTTACTTTATTGAAACAGAATTGAACCTATAAACTTCTCACATCTGTTGCTCAGTGACGTTACGGGGGAGAGCACCCTACACGGAGAGGATCTGCCTACCCGACTACCTACCTGGCCGGCAGCGAGTCCCCCTCCTGGACTCCATCGCCCCCTGTGCCGGTCATCTACCGAATAGTGACGCTTGGGAAAAACTTACCTGCTACCCACCTGTCCTGTGGAAAGAGTCCCCTCCTGACCCGTGGCCCCGGCCCTGGTTTGCACGGGTCGCCGCCCGCCTGTATTACGCCGAAAAGGGTCTACTTACCCCGGTACTTACCTGCACGCCGGACGGGCGTTTGATTCCTTCCTCCTCTGTGGCAGCCAGTCACCCGGGCCCTCGCAGTGAACTCCTCGGCCTCCTCCTCCCTGGAAAGAGAAACGAAGCCCGCATTAAGACTTTTAATTCTTGCTTTTATTCAATAAAGATTGTTACTTTTAGAAATTCTTCGTGTCTGCCTGGTCTCTGGTACGCTCCTCGAGGTGGTCCTGGGTTTGAGGGGTGGGTGCAGTCTGGCTTGGCCCCCCCGACCTGTGACACATGCATATTTTTAAAGTCCTTAGAAAGAATTGGACACATTCAAATGTAAGTTATAGGTGGTGATTGATTAAAAAAAACGAATATAGTTATCATTCTTGGTGTGAATGGGCCTTTACTCTGATATTACAGTAACACAAAAGGAGCCACAGTCCTCTTCTGCAGGCCAGACTCCACTCCCACAGCAGCCAGTTCACGGTCCAGGAGCAGAGGAGCAGAACATAAGACACAGGGATGACAAGGTATTTCGTAGACTGTAAAACACAAACTTTACATATTCCTATCATTTTAATTACGGATGTCCCGATACCACTTTTTGCAGAACGAGTCCGATACCGATACTTTGATTTTTGGTATTCGCCGATACCGTAACCGATCCCTGAATTTTCACAGCATTTGTAATTTTTAAATGTATTAGTAGATAAACCAAAAGAATATAAATCATATTAGTTGGCTTAATTTGTTCATCAAATTCAAATGTTCAAATGTTTGTCAAAACCAGTGAAATATCAATTATTTAATCCAATCTTGATACTACAACAAAAACTACCATCTTAATCAGGGGTGGGCAAACTACGACCAGCGGGCCACATACGGCCCGTTAGGCTGTTTTAATCCGGCCCGTCGAGTATTTAAAAAATTGTCTTAAGACAAATAAACACAATAGAACAAAGAAAGGCTACAAATTAAATAAACTGTTTTTAGAGTTTTTCAGGTAGATCTAACAGGTACAGAAATTTGAATAAAGTAATCAAATGTGAAAAAAAGGATATTCATTACTGTATAAATTAGTGCTGCACGAGTAATCATATCGCAATCGTAATCGCGATGTCAAGCCTATGCGATTATAAAACGCGAAATGCCGCGATTTTATATGAAATAAACAAATTAGGGCTGTTAATGCAACTCAGCATCTTATTTTTTGTCATCCTTTGGCTAGTGTTACATTATCCCACTCTTATTCGTGCGAATGCCTTTAAACCATTCTTGCAAGACAAGTCAAAAGAGAGCGCGCTGCCTGTGAATGTCCTGACTGTGCAGGGTTCCAGACTGCGACCAAATTGGTCGCATAAGCGACCATTTTTTGAGAATGTGCGAATTAAAATGTTATGTGGTCGCATTTGTGCGAGTGGACGCTTGAGCAACAGAACGCCGTTGTATCAGCTGCTGCAGTCCGTAACTTATGTTCAAAATGAACGAGTAGGCTATGTTGTGGCAAAAATTCTGTTAAACATCATCACTGAGGTCCTGTCCCATATGTTCCTGAAACGTCACACACAAGCACGTACACACATATATTTTTATACATTGAATAGGTTCTCTCTCTTATGATACCTGTTAGGGATCAATGACTATTAAAATTTCTACAACAGCTACATCATGAATCCATTTTCCAAACCGTGTTTTTGACTTATTCTGAATCACTACGGTACGCCTATAATAAGTGTTTATATTCGGACTATTTTATCCCGGGGTCGGCTCGGTTGCGGAGTTGCCCAGTGACTCGCCATAGACATTAACGGAGAGAAGTTCCGTCTACAATGTTCTTCCGCAAGACACTTGCAGTTTATTTATTGACGAACGTAGACGTCACGCGCATTGCACACTGATGGTGAAACGCGCCAATTACGAATTCACGAATTAAGGCATATAACACAGAGCCCCTTCCTCCTACGTCTTTTCAGCGGTTATATTTTCCTCTGTCGAGCGATTACTCTCATGATCGCTCGACAGAGGAAAAGGAAATTATTATAAAATGCAGAAGGTAAGGAGTGTGAGATTTCTGCTTTTTGTTACAACTATAAACTTTGATAACGAAAAATCTGTATCAGTTTATTATAATACTCTAATCTTTTAAAATGTAATGCATACATTTGAATGTTTAATGATTTTTAAATGATAGAAAGATGATGATAGATAGAATATGATTCAAATGTAAATAGATAGATTGTATTATCCAGACATCAATGGTTTATGGATTTTTATCCAGACATCAATGGTTTATTGATCATTATAGGTATTATCAATCATTTAGTTCTTGTTGCTAGTTTGAGTTGAGAAATACACAGAATTATCACTAATCTGTGTGTGCATTTTGCTTTAGAACCAAGCAAGTTGACTAATGAAACCATTTGTTTATTATATCACATATCGTAATCGCTATATATTGACCTCAATAATCGCAATATGACATTTTCCCCAAATCGTGCAGCCCTAGTATAAATTATATATAGATAGATATTTTTGTAAAGTTGAAAAGGGTAGCCTATTTAGTCAAGAGCAGTGAGTATTTCTTTGTCCTTTGTTTGATTAACATTAAAACACATATTATGTATGTATATTATTTACACAGTTATGGAAGTTTAAATTTACATTAAATCAAATATAATTTATTTAATATTTTTCTTTTATATTAGGGTTGTGCCGATAGACGATATCATCGTCCATCGTGATGGCTGACAGACATCACGATGTTAAGCCTGCATCGCGATCCCCCCCCCCCCCCCATGTTTCCATGGTGACGCGTCATGCTTGGCACGTGATTCACCACAGCCAAAATAGCGCTGTATGACAGATGTAACGTTAGCGCTTTTATTTCTAAATATTAACAAACCTGGTTACATGTCATCGACTATCTTCTATTCCGATTCTCAAATACGTGTAAGTGAGTTTGTTTTGTCGTTTAAAAAACCTTTATAGATCTGCAACGTGAGATGGGCACCGTCATGTTTGTTTGGGCCACAGTTCAGAGATTCCTGTCTGTTGGGTTTATTACAGCACGTGAATTCATCAGTTTCTCCCTGAAATACATGGCCGGTGACCTGGGAGAAGAATGGAGTTAACTTTATAGTTAACGTTACTTACACTGTGTGTCTGTTATGAATAAAATCCGTCGGCAAATATATTTGAATGGGTTGTTATTGCTGCTTCCATAGACACCATTGTGTATTTTACAAACTATAAATGTATTGTTTTGCTATAAATTATATGTATTTAAATGTCTGAAACCTAAAATAAACATTATGTGGTTAAAAACACTGAATAGTTGTGATATATGACAAGCGCTGAGCGCGTCCGTCTCTGGCGCAGCGCCAGCCATAGCGCGAAAGCACAGTTTGAATCTGGCAGTTCTGTCACGTCACTGTACATTCGCTCGTGGTCAGCTGCTGCAGAGCTGCCGAAAAAAAAAATTCTGATGAGATGTAGAGGAAAATATCTCCGCGTTGTGCCTACGCCCCTTAGCTGTTCTAAATCCACTGTAAAACATGGCTTTGCGGGGATTATTGCTTAATATATAAGTATTTAAATACCCATTTCTTAAGTAAGGGATAATGTATAGCGAGGCCGTTGTTGGCCTGAAGGGGTTGTATTGCAATTACCTATTATCCAACTGCGTGAGACTTTTGTGTGCATGTGCTTGTCAAATAATGTCAAACATTTTGTTAAAGATTATAACATCTTTGACAAAAAAACAACACAAGTTTGTGAGTGTAGTGTAGAGAAGTTCTGACGTTCGAACAAATCCTGTTAAGGTTTCTGATTTGTATTGTTCATTATTTTTTATGAATTATTTATTGTTCTGACAGCTCAGGTCCCTTTAAACAAAAAAAAAATATATATACATCTTTTTGTGCACTTTATTTAAAAAAAAGCCTATATATTTGGCAGATGTAAAGCATGCATGTGTATGTTTTTTTTTGTGTTTTTTACTTTTTTTTTTATCCGATTCATCGATTAATAAAAAAAATAATCGACAGATTAATAACTTATTAAAATAATCGTTAGTTGCAGCCCTAGAAATGTTTTCTAATAATATCTTTGTAGATTTATATGTTCATCATTCATTTGGGTAACTGTTGAGCAGCTTTTTTTTGTTGAAAGCTTGACCACTTTCTTTGACACATCAGTTGTCAAAGTGTAGGACTTCTTGAGTGCTCGAGTAGTGTTGTAAAATGGATGGTTCCGGTCCTCGTGATTGGCTGAATTGCTAAGCCACTATAAAACATCATTAGCCCCTTTCATACATAGTCCTCACTGGTGAATTACTGTTAAGAGATCGTGTGTGAACAGGACTTTTTAAAAAATACTGGTAAATCAGTTTAGCCAAATAGCCAATTTACCTATTTATTTATTTATTTATCACACAATTGATTTCGGTGCATCCCTAGTTGAACTAGGCTATCTGTTTTATTATTTAAAATCTACACCTGGAGAAGATTAAATAAAAGATGACTGCAATGCTGAACATTACATGACTAGTGGACAAAGCTTACAAAGATCTTGAATCTGCTCGAAGTACGCCCAAAGAAGTTGGATGAATATATATAAATATATAATGTATGAATAATCTTATATACTGGTAATGTGGTTTAAGAGGTACATTGTCCTAATGAATTCTCCATCTTTTTGCAGGTCTAATCAGTCAACCCCAGTGAAGCCACACAATGTGTTAATGTAAAAAAACCTGAATTAAATAATAAAAATGTAATATTAATATTTTGTGTCAGATGTTTATTTCCAGCTAGGTTGAGTAAAAAAGCAGGTCTTAATACTGTATATAATTTGTATTTCAGGTGCATGTTCTTTTTGCAAAACAAAACCTGAGCTGTAAGCTATTGAAAAGTTGGTGTGCAGTTTATATCAATTGTGTATAATTGTAGTTATAATTCAAATTCATTTATTAAAAACTATAATTATTGTCCTAATTATTAACAGCTAAAAGCATTAAACCTACAAATCTTAACTGTATAAAACTGTAATGGAAACCATTAAATATGTGCAAATCAAGACCAATACAAATTTGTAATGAAACCATCAGAACCAATTCAAAACTGTAATGGAAATCATTAAATATGTGCAATTCAAGACCAATACACATTTGTAATGAAACCATCAGAACCAATTCAAAACTGTAATGGAAACCATTAAATATGTGCAAATCAAGACCAATACACATTTGTAATGAAACCATCAGAACCAATTCAAAACTGTAATGGAAACCATTAAATATGTGCAATTCAAGACCAATACACATTTGTAATGAAACCATCAGAACCAATTCAAAACTGTAATGGAAACCATTAAATATGTGCAAATCAAGACCAATACAAATTTGTAATGAAATCATCAGAACCAATACAAAACTGTAATGGAAACCATTAAAATACAAATTTGTAATGGAAACCCTTAAAACCAATAAATCCTAATGGAATATGGCCCAAAACACACTACGTAATGGACTCCACTTGGTAATGGTTAACGGCTGATGGTTTGTAATGGTTTTGTAGTGGAAACCATTAGCAATTCTGTAATGGTTTCTATTGATTTTTTCAGCAGGGAGATCAGCAACCGGAGTCAAATTTCATTAATCACGAGAGTGAAGAGCTGACTGAAAAGATGATGACGGAATATTTTGTGTAAAAGCGCCTATTTAAGCGAATCTGTCATTGTACTCTTTTCAATTCAATTCAAATTTACTTGTATAGCGCTTTTCACAATACATATTGTTTCAAAGCAGCTTTACAGAAAGTGCATTTCAGAAATGTACGTAAAAAATACAGTTAGTTAATCATCATGTATTAATTTAGGGCATAACATATCGCCGGCGTTGAGTCGTCTCTTCACAGGCGTCGAGTCGTCTCATCGCAGGTGTTGGGGACTCTGAAGTCTCCGTGAGAGGCTGGATACAGACTGGAGCTGAAGAACGCTATTTACCTCGGGACTAGCGTCCCGAGATAACAGCAGAAAAGCAGATGGGAAATAATTAGCGTAGCTGCTGTTCATAATATTAATGCATTCGATCTGATTCAACAGTAGTATAAGAGGCAAGCATTATGTGAATGCTTGGCTGAAGAGATGCTTCTTTAATCTAGTTTTGAACTGGGAGAGCGAGTCTGAGCAACGAACAGTATCAGGAAGGCTATTCCAGAGTTTAGGAGCTAAATGTGAGAACGCCCTCCCTCCTTTAGTGGACTTAGATATCCTAGGAATGACCAGAAGCCTCGAATTTAGGGATCTTAAAGAACGCGATGGATTGTAGGGCGATAGAAGGTCCATTAAATATACAGGAGCTAGACCATTTAGGGCTTTATAGGTCAGTAATAGTACTTTGTAATTGATACGGAACTTAATAGGTAACCAGTGCAGAGATGATAAAATTGGTGTTATATGATCATATTTTCTTGACCTAGTAAGAACTCTAGCAGCTGCATTTTGCACTAACTGTAGCTTGTTTATTGAGGATGTAGGACAACCAGCTAATAAAGCGTTACAGTAATCTAGTCTTGAGGTCATGAATGCATGAACTAACTTTTCTGCATCAGAAACAGATAGCATGTTACGTAGCTTAGCAATATTTCTAAGGTGGAAAAAGGCTGTTCTTGTAACATATGATATATGATTTTCGAAAGACAAGTTGCGGTCTAGTATAACACCCAGGTCTTTTACTGTAGTGGATAAAGTAACTGGACATCCTTCTAAATTAAATTAATCTTTTGTTGTTGTGTTTTCCGTGAAAAATAGTAGGCTACTGAACTCAGTTCAAGCAATCGCCCCGATATTGCGCTAATTTTAAAGTGACACTAAAAAGTATGCGGCTGCACGGGCATTCATAACGACATCCATGGCGAGGAGTGAGAAGCACAAAGCGAACGTTTTTTCATTTCTACTTCCATAGGAATTCATTCAAGCGCACTGTGAGCGCCACCATTATCACTAAATAGCCTGTTTTAAACTTTTTCATACTTCTTGAATTGAAAAAAATAAAATGTTTAGTTGTAATATTTGTTTAATTTTATATAAAAATAAATGCTGTATAATTACATTTTTAGAAGATATGAGATGTTTCCTGATTCTTTTTTTTGACATAATCCCTCACCATAGCATAACCGTTTGAGATATTCAATATCCGTTAAGGCCATGTTGCAGGTTAAACACCAATGTCGATTAATGGGTACACAAAGCAGTTAAGATATGTATATACAGTTAGAAATGTCTCCAAAATGGTGTTAAAGTCCCGGTTTTGTAGTTTTTGGTTAGTAACGGTTATTTTTTTACGCGACTCGGCGATGACGTCACATGAGGTAGACGCAGGCTGCAGGCAGAGGCGCGCTTCAGAATCGGTTCAGTTACAGTTCTGATGGTTCACAGCCGAGGAGATCGATGTTCTCGTCAGGGCCGTAAAAGAAAGAGAAGTGACATTGGGGATGGGACAAACCGACCCAAATTAGCTTCTGTTAAACATGCATATAATAATTTGGGTAAATGTGTACGCTTTATGCCTATTTTTCCTATCGTCATGAACACAACAATGATTTCACTCGTGTTTAAATAGTTTTCCTTATAATAATGTATCATTTGCAAAAAGTAAAATGCATCTGTGTAGATGAGAGAATTATCTACAGTGTATGTGCGTTGTTCACTCTGTATTATGGCCAAGCATGCGCGCTTAAAATAGCATCTGAATGTACGCGCAACGCGCCACTAACTTTAGACTAGGTTAGGGTGACCAACAGTCCTGTTTTCCCAGGACATGTTCTGTTTTCACGTCCTGTCCTGGCTGTTTTCTTGTTTTTTTTTTTTAATTATGAAAAATGTCGGCAAACTAAGTAAAAAGCACCTGGGGCAGCATCCAGGTCCAAGCTGTAAAACCTCACGAATGTGAGCGGTGAGGACCAGCCCGCCGCATCACAAACGTCTTGGAGAGAACTCCAGATAATAAAGCTTAGAAGCCATACTCCTAGTGGAATGAGCCCTGACCACCAAATGGTTGGCCAGAGGACTCACAAGCAAGAAGAATAGTCTCGACTATCTATTTGCCCAATAGGTTGGATTTTCTTGACAGAGAAGTCCGATGAACATAAGTGTCCAGTGCTCGCACTGGGCACAAAAGGTTCAGCTTTTCCTGGTCCGATAAACGGGGGAGGACAGAAACCTGCAGCACAATAGGCCTCGGAATAATGGTAGGCACCTTAGGAACATATCCATGTTTGGGGTAAGATTGCCTTGGCCATCCCCGGTGCACTCAAGGCAGGTGGGGACCGAAAGGGCCTGAAGGTCTCGACTCTTAGAGGGACGAAATAGCTAGCAGAAAATAGTCTTAAAAGAAAGAACGTCTCTGAGACCAAATCTAAGGGCTCAAAGGGAGCCCCAGATAGGCCTTCTAGAACTATTGCAAGATCCCAAGCCGGCACCCTAGTGCAAGTTGCAGGCCTCAGCCTCAAAGTGCCACGAAGGAAACGAGTGATCAGGGGGTCTCGACCCAAAAATGTACCACCCACCAGGGCGTGGAAAGCCGCAATGGCCGCCACGTATACCTTAAGTGTGGAAGGACATAGACCTGATACAAAGCGTTCTTGCAGAAACTCAAATACTGTGTTTACTGAACAGATAACCGGATTCCACTGACACTGGGAACACCAAGAAGTGAAAAACTCTCGAAATAGTGAATATAGTTTCCTCGTAGCGGGAGCTCTGGAGCTTAGAACGGTCTCAACAACCTCGGTTGAGAGACCACTCTCTATGAGTTGGGCCCCCTCAGAGGCCAAACCCACAGTTTCCAAATCCCCTGCCGGGGGTGCAATATTGCATCCCCTGCCTGAGACGGAAGGTGTCTCCTGATCGGAATCTCCAAGGGAGGGCCGTCGAGGAGAAGAATTAGGTCCGCAAACCAAATTCGCTTGGCCAGGGTGGTGCTACTAGCAATAGGCTTATACCATCCTGGCGGATTCACTCCAGAACTTCTGGGAGCAGAGCAACAGGGGGAAATGCATACAGACGTAGCCTCGGCCACGTTTGCACCATAGCGTCCAGCCCCGAGGGGGCTGGTTGAGTGAGAGAGAACCAGAGTGGACAGTGCGTTGTATGCTGAGACGTGAACAGGTCCACTTCTGCCTGGCCGTAAACCTCCCATATTTGCTCCACCGCCTCAGGGTGGAGTCCCCTGGCCTCAGCCCCTGCCTCGACAGGGTGTCTGCTCCAATATTCTGGCCCCCTGGAATATACACTGCCCTCAGATAGCGTATTTTCTGAGGGACCAAAATAAGAGGCCACCAACGTGTTGTCTGTGAGATAAGAACCAGAGTTTCCTCCAGATAACCAAGGCGCGGGGATACTGCCGCGTGATCTTGATCGTATGGAGTGGGTTTCCCCTCGGGGAGAACCCTCTGGTCCTGAGCCACCACAGTAAAGGTCTCACGTACAGCAAGTCAAAGGGAATCACATTGGACGCTGCTGCCCTGAGGCCTAACAGTCACTGTTCCAGAGCAACACATGATGGCCCCTCAGGTCTGGGAGGAGATGTCTCAACGCATTGACGACGACCATCATCTCTAGGCAAATCATGTGCCAAGAGAGATGATGACTCCTCCAAAAGCCCTGAGCTGAGCGGCCTTCCGAAACCGCTCCCCAGCTGGTGAGGGAAGCATCTGTCAAGATAGCAACTCGATGGCAAAGAGCTCCCAACACCGGAACCTGGGACAAGAACCAGGGTTTCGTCCATATAACCAAGGCGCGGGGATACTGCCGCGTGATCTTGATTATACAGAATGGGTTTCCCCGGGGAGAACCCTCTGGTCCTGAGCCACCACTGCAAAGGTCTCACGTACAGCAGGTCAAAGGGTATCACAATGGACGCTGCTGCCCTGAGGCCTAACAGTCTCTCGAACTGTTTCACAGTGTGTGCCTGGCCTAGCTTTAGCTCTTTTGTGGCGGTAAGGATAGCAGCTACACGAGCGGGCGACAGAACGGCTCGCATCGTGACTGAGTCCCAGACCACTCCAAGTAAAGTGGTCCTCTGTACTGGAGAAGCACACTCTTCATGGCATTGAGCTTCAACCCCAAACTTCGCATATAAGCGAGGACGACATCTCGATGCCGAACCGCTAACTGTTCTGATTCCGGTAGAATCAGCCAATCGTCTATGCAATTCAGAATGCGTATGCACTGCAGCCTGGCGGGGCCAGAGCTGCATCTATGCGCTTCGTTAATGTGCGGGGTGATAGAGCTAGAGCGAAAGGAAGTGCCTGATACTGGTGTTCTTTGCCCCTGAAAGAAACCCTCAGGAACCTCCTGTGCTGAGGGAGGAAGGAGATATGGAAGTAAGCGTCTTTCAGATCTATCGTGACAAACCAGTCCTCGGATCTGATTTGAGTCACGATCTGTTTGAGTGTCAGCATCTTGGACTTGAGTTCCAGCACCGAACACTTCAACAGACGAAGATCTAGTATGTGATGCAGTTCTCCATCCTTTTTTGGAACAATGAGATAACGACTGTAAAGACCGACGCAATGTCGGGTGAGTACACCTGCTCTATAGCTTTGTTTGCTAACAGGGCCTTTACCTCTTGCTCCATTACCAGAACCTGCTCGGGATGCACTAACGTGAGCAACACCCCGTTGTAACCTGGAGGACGAGAACCAAATCTGCCTCTTACTACTAACTGCAGGGCCCATAGAGATATATTCGGCAGTAGCTTCCGCGCTTCCAGAAAATCTACCAAGGGAACCAGCCCCTCGAGCTGGCCTCTGGTGTAATTGAGACAGTCAGATTAGGGGGCCTGAAGCATACTGGCAGGAACCACCCGAACTGACTGTTTTCGAACCCCCCTCAGAGGGCGCAAGTCCAAAGCAATGTCGTGTTGACACTGCGCCGGAAGCTCGCTGGAGACTGCTGCGCCCTAAAGCACCAAGGGTGGCGGGGTTGGCAGAACGGTCCCCTGAGGGCACCGAGATTGAAAGGGCACCGTATAATGAGGTGTACACCGTTCCACCCCGGTTGGGGCTGCCCTCACCGGTCTGATGCCAGTGGCGCCAAGACCTTTTCTTTTGAGCCGAAGCCTTCTCAGCGTGAAGAACGGTCCTCGGATCCGGCTTCTGCTTTGAAGGCTTTGGCTGCTGTGTTGCGTATGAGAAACAAGACGGCTGGAGCTGCTCACGCCCAGCAGCCCCAGGGGGTTGGACATAGCGAGAGAGAGATTCTCTTGAATCTTTCTCCATGATTTCAATCAAATTGAGCCAGAGGTGTCTCACAGTGACCACAAGGGCTGCCATAGACCGCCCAAAAGTTCAGGCGGTCTCTTTATTATCCCTGAGAGATAAATCTGTGGCCCGACGAAGTTCTCAAACCCCATCGGGCCAAACTCCCTCACTTCTGTCCAAATACCCCAGCAGGTCAGCCTGATATGCTTGTAGCACTACTATAGTGTGCAAGCAGCCTCCTGCTAGACCCACTGCCGTAAATGCTTTTACCACTAGATTAAAAATATATATATATTTTTTTAATGGTTTAGTGAGAGAAGCCGACGCCTTCAGGGACGATACTAAACCGGGAGACAGATAGCTAGCAAGCGTCTGTTCTACCTGGGGTATTGCCCCATAGCTATACTCTCTTAACCCCCTAATATCTGAATATACATGGACTTGGGGGCTAAAAGACAAGAAGAGTAAGGCTTTTTCCATGATCTAGACAGCTCGCTGTGCAGATCGGGAAAAAATGGAAGGCCCCGTGATGGAGGTGAAAAAATAGAGGGAAGGAAACTCATTCTTTATTTTTAGGACGAGCTCCCCCTTATTTCTGCTGGCCATTAAATATTTAATTTATCTACAGCCTTGGTTAACACCTCCACCAGCTTTATTTTATATATACATTTATTTTATATATATAAACTATTATACATGTGTATATATATATATATATTTCTCATACGCTGGGGAAAGAGATGGCAAATCCACTTCCCCCATGATTGTGCTCTCTCAATGCCCAGCACATCTACCTCCTCGGGGGTGGAGCACTGAAGCATTGAACTCTCTCCCCGGTCCGAAGAGAGAGCATGGATCCCTCGTGGAAAGGGAGGAGATAAGATCCGCGGACCCGTCTCCAACCCCGTAAAGAGATCCTATTTGCGATCCACAGGAATGCATTCTCCGCGTTGCCTCGGCAGACGCGGGTCCTGCACCCTGAGAATCGCGAGCCTGGCCACTTCCCTCAAAAAGTGCCGCATGCTCCACTCCCAACACATCACACAAAGCTTGTGTGTGTCCCTACTCGTTAAATAACGCGAGCAGGAAGAACACAGAGTTTGTGCAATTGTTTCCATAGTGTGTATATATATATATCAGACAGACAACAATAAATATTCACAGACAGTTTTGACACAGAGCGCTTTGCTGAGGCACAAAAGCTGACGCGAGTAACGCACCGGATGTGCTTATATCCTTTCCTGGCCATGACGTCACCCGCCCGTGGCGTTCATTCATTCATTCCGTTGGACTAGTTGACATACGTGCTTCAGAGGTAATCACGCTAAGGGGTTCCCAAAGCGTCATCGACGCATCGCGAGTTCCCTCGAAAGGGAACAGGATAAAGAGGAAGAAAAAAAGATACATTTTGTTAGTTTGTTTTTGTAAGTTTGTGAGAGCTATTTTTGTTAAATTTGGAGGTATTTCTTTTAGTTATTTCTTATTTATATATTTATTTTTTTAATACAGAAGAGACATTATTTCATTCATTCAAACCTGTAATAATTACAGTGTGATTATTGTTGATAGTGCTAACTAGTTTTCCTCGTGACTGTCATTGACATCGTCAGGCTTACCGGGAGAGGGAGTGAGTAGTAAGCGTCTATGTCGCTGTGTTTGGCAGGTGTCTGTGTGGGCGGTGTCGTCCCATGGAAACTGTGGTGGAGAGCTTGTGTTGTAGGGAGGTGAGCGTGTTTTGGTCGCTGGTCGAGGACCTCGCCCCGCGGCCAGCCTATGTAACGTGCCTAACGCAGCATCCTGGATATGAGGCATAATGCCTGAATCCGTTTGTGCTACACATAGCATACTCACACTTCATGCAGGATAATGGTCCCCTTCAAGCCAGCACACACGAGTATGTTCATGGTTTATGTTTACTTTACCTTTTTATTTTTTACACGGAGTCCTTTGAACAACAGCTATAGGTGACAGGAGATGTGTTGCATACACAATAAACATGCATCAGAGATGTTTCCAACATACTTACAGAGTTTAAAACTTAAGAATCTTTCCTACTTATCCCTAGGCAATACCGGTACACTGCGTCCAGGCAGGCTATACGCTGGGCTTATGGAGTTTTAGGCAGGAGTTTAAGAAGCCTCTCGTGTGGTTTCAACCATCAGACAACAATTCCAAAGTTGTGACCAGACCTATCGCCCAATTGCCCTCAAAATGTTATAAAGTACAAAGAACACATGAATTTTTATAAGAAAAAAACAGTTTATTGGCATTGCTTGTAATGGTTACTAAACATTTACTGAACAAGGACAAAGATTACTGAACAAAGACACAGGTTGCAAGTAAACAAATCTATATAAAAAAAGCCCACTTATGAAGGGCTGGACCTGAAACGTTTGCACATTGTTTCTTTTGCCTGCAATAGTGCAATAGTGTGGTCCAGAGCCATAGAGAGAGAGAGTTGCGACACTCCCATAGACCGCCATGGGAACTTTGGAATGCGGAAGTAACGCGTGTCGTGGAGCAGCCAATAGTTCCAAACACTGATAGTTCCAGCATTGAACCCCATTCATTTTCAGTGTTTCCGAAGTACGCTCGCTGGTAATTTAATGAAGTTACTGTATTTTTTTACTTTTACACACATTAGCCGACCTCTCGTGAATCTAGTCAGTATATTTTATGTAGCCAGTTTTAGTTAATGCTTATTGGAAGATAATGGGTTAATTGCAGCTATAGCTTACATGACCAACTCTTCATTAAAGTTAACTAACTTATGGTAACCTGAAGTATATATATATATATATATATATATATATATATATATATATATATATATATGCATATGCATGCATGTATGCATGTAGGCCTATGCATATTTACACACATAACCCTAACCCATTTAAATAAATGAATTGTGTGTGTGTGTGTGTGTGTGTGTATATATATATATATATATATATATATATATATATATATATATATATATATATATATATACACACACACACAATTAATATATTATGTGTATGGGTTAAGGTTAGTTATGTGTGATTCAAATATACATGTGTACTGTACGTTGTATACATGTATTTGTGTGTGTTTTCTGATATGGTTTATTCTATGATTAGGGTAGGATGAAGGGGTACATTAGCCATACTGAAATGAATCCCGTTAACAGTTATGGATCATGTTTAGGAACATAGTTAATTCACTCATTAACTATCTCTCCGGTTTCAAGTTTATATTTACCGAACATTACTGCAAATTTGTACATGTGCACTTATATTTTATGTTGGTTGTAATTCTGAATGGACCGCCTCTCCAGACCTCTTTGCGTGATCACAAAGGTAGGCTAATGGCTGAATCGGAATTTATAAGCAAGATCATGGGAATCAATAGCCTAAGAAAAAAAGTAATGATTTTGTGCAAAGTAAAACCAAAGCAACAGCACACAAAGAAAAAAACAAAACATGCAGAATGCAGGAAACCACCACTAAATGAGATGACAGGGACAGAGGGAAAGAAGATAACTAAAAACTAAAATAAATAGGGCTAGGTAGAGGCTGACGGCCTCCTCAGGAACCTGTTCAAAGGATTTGGCGATGGGGGCGGGTGCATCAGGACAAACTGGCGCTAACCTCTCGAAGAGCTGCAGGTGAATTGGTGTAGCTTTCCTGAAGGGCCTTCATTAATGATGTTGCATAACCTGCAGACATAATAATAATACTGTATAAAGATCATTGCCACTAATGGAAACACATGAAATTGTCCTGCATATGAATTATAGCAAACATAAACAGTAAACAGAATGTTATGAGATTGCCAGGGAGATTACAGTACAGTGGACCCTGATATGCGCTACTAAATGAATACATAAAAGAAATTCAGAACATATTTGATGATTTGAATGTTACTATTAAATGTTTACACCAATACTAGTGGTAATACATGTGGTAAAGTTACATAAACTCTATGAGGTAGTGAATTTACTGAGAGGTAGCTAAACTCTGAAGTGAGAAGTGGATAAACTGTTTCTGACATAATTTCAGCGGTGGGTAAACTCCATTTAGCCTCCACTACAGCCCTGACGAGTGAAATGTGAAAGAGAACCGTAGCAGTCTAACACAAAACGCAAGCACACGATTGCGAAAGCCGCTTGATGATCTTGAAAACATTTCTAACTTTAACTTTCAGGGAAAATGTTTTTAAACTAAGACTGAGGGGCCTTTTACATGACACCGTTTTGGCCATTCATTTACATGGCAATGGCATTTTGGGGCCCTGAGAATGCAAACTTTTGAAAACAGGTTTTAAAGTGCAAGATTTTGAAAACGGTGACGTTGTGCGCACGCGTATTACGTGTTCAGTCTATACGCGTGTAGTGTTTCTTCACAAAGTGGCATCGCCAACTACTGGGCTACTATGCATACACAGCGTTTTTAGTCGTTTTCGCAAATCCCTGTGAAAGGGAATTTTTTTTTTATGTTGTTGTCTGTTTGCGAAAACTTCTGTTTTTAGTACATCGTTGTCATGTAAACGTACCCTGAAAGAGTTGTCGGAAGCTTAGTGATGGTGACGTTAAAGTCATGTAACCGTGGGGTTATTTGTACGCTTCAAAATTCATAAAAGTTGTGTTCTAAATAATATTTAGTAATATTATAATAATTTCCATATTTTCATTTGATGTGTTATGCAGTCTAACTGTATCAACATCTTTTCATAGAATGCCAAGGAAATAGTGGATGATTTGAAAAATATCCGTTAATCATCTGTAGGAAGCACATTCATTCGAATATAATAATGGTCGCCTGAGGGCGTTCAACGACCACGTCATCTGTGAGCGTGAGAGTTACAATTTCAATCGATGAAACTACAAAGCTGGCACGGAGGTATATATAATTACAAAATAAAGTCATTATGATTGTTATTGTTGTTAATATTATATTATAAAGTAAGTAACGTAAGATAAAAGGAGTTTTATCACTACGTGTGACGAAGCCTTTTCTGCGACAGCTCCAGCTCTACGACGCACAGTGTAAACGTCAGCGTGCCTTTTTGCTTCTAGGAACCTCTCAACGACCGCGTTTACTGAGCCGCCAAAAAGACCAGTAGGGGAGACAGGAGCATCTAACAAAAAATTTTTGTCCCGCTCTTTGATATCAGACAAATTCAACCAAAGATGTCTCTCCGTAGCCACCAGTGCTGCCATAGAGCGGCCGATAGATTTTGCCGCTTCCCTGGTGGCTCGAAGAGACAAATCAGCTGCTCTCCTGATCTCCGCTATAGTTTCTCTTCCCACTTCTTCACATTCATCATCTATATCCCCTAACAAGTCGGCTTGATATGCCTGAAGGACCGCCATAGTGTGTAAACTGGCGGCCGCTTGACCTGCTGCCGAGTACGCCCTACCCACTAAAACTGATGTTGTTCTTACTGGCTTAGTGGGCAGCTGCGGGGCTTTCAGCGATGATGCAGACTCAGGGGAGAGATAGCTCGCAAGCGTCTCTTCCACCTGAGGCATCACCGCATAACCATGTTCCTTTAACCCTACTATATTAGAATACTCAGATGTTGCTGGGTTAAATACTCTAAATGAAGAAGGTTTATTCCATGACTTCGACACCTCAGTGTGAAGGTCAGGAAAGAACGGTAAGCCCCGCTTTGGAGGTTGAGATCTAGGTGGCAAAAATCGCTCGTCTAACTTGCTCTTTGACTGATGCGGAATCTGCTCACGGGTTGGCCAATCTAGATTTAATCTAGCAACAGCGCGAGTGATAACCTCCAAAAGCTCTTCTTGTGTGTGTGTGGCTGTGTGAGATAATGCAAAATCTTCATCTGCATCCAGGCCCACAACATCCAATTCCTCAGAACTGGAATGCTGCAACACCTGCGCTTCAGCGCGAGCAGAAGAAACCGCAGTGCGTGCTTCTGACTCGCAAACTGAAGCGTCGGATCCAACGGGTAAAGGCAGAGATAGGGGATCACCCGTCTCAAGCCCTGCCGCCAGATCCATCTGCGAGCCCCAGGACGAGCTTCTCCGCTGTGCCTCGGCAGCAGCGGGACCCGAACCCCGAGGCACGCGAGCCGAAGCACCCTCCTCAAAGAGTGCTCGGCGGTACCGGAGAGTTTTCATTGCCAGCTTCTCACAGTGCTCACAGCCTGCCCCCTCGAGGGCTGACTGGGCATGCTCTAGCCCCAAACACCTCACACATAACTCGTGTGTATCCCCACCCGTGATAAAACGAGGGCAGGGAGTAACACACTGCTTAAACTGCTGTTTATCCATATAGAAAAGATAATACACACCAAAAATGACAGACGATTTCACATGGAGCACTTGTGAAGACACAGAAGCTGACATTGTTTGGTTCAGGGGTGCTTTATACCTTCCTGGTCGATGACGTCACCCGCCTATGACGTCTCGTCACGCCATTGGACTGATTTCACGAGTACTTCATGACGCGTTCACGCAGGGGCGTTCCCGCAGCGCTTGACGCAGCGCGAGTTCCCTTGAAAGGGAACTGCATTATGTAACATACGTTGCCTTAATAATAAAAAAATGTTTTACTTCAGCATTGCGTGATACTATTTTAAAGTGATTTCAGTCATTTTGACACATAATAAATTGTATTTACCTGTGAAACCAAACCTGGAAAGAGAAGTGAGGATTTGGGGAGGATTCCAGTGAATTATTAATGGTATACATCGTAATACATCTCCTTGAAGCCCTAGACTCAATCAAACTGCCATTCTATATTCTATATGAGCCATTGAGACTCATTTAAACTAATAAACTCATTTATGACACTTATCTATCTATCTACACTCTTAAACTCATAAAATCTGAGTGTGTAAGTGTGTGTGTGTGTGTGTGTGTGCGTGTGTGTGTGTGCGTGTGTGTGTGTGTGTGTGTGTGTGTGTGTGTGTGTCTGTGTGTGTGTGCGTAAGTGTGTGTGAGTTAAACTCATCTATCTATCTATCTATCTATCTATCTATCTATCTATCTATCTATCTATCTATCTATCTATCTATCTATCTATCTATCTATCTATCTATCTATCTATCTAACTAATCTTTTTAAAATTGGGGGAAAATCTTTTTTTTCCAAGCATCAATAGCTGTATTAGTATTAGTGATACTGGCCTTCATTCATAAAAAGATGCCATTAAACAAATATTTAAAATATACTTTATGTTTTCTCTACATTCATGTGGAGATGAACTGTGAAATTTTACAATTATAAAATGTACATTATAAAATATATAAGCAAAATATAACCCTATAAAAACTATAAAAAAAGTGTTTTAATTGCGATTAATTTATATTTTTAATCGATTGACAGCACTATTTAAATTATGACCTTTCAGAATTCAATCGTACTTTTTGGCAATATAAAATAACATACAGTATTAAATTACAACTAAGCTAATATATAATTCTATATAAGTCATAAAAGTCTGGTGTATCATATGGTATAAGATAAATATGCAAACATTTCTATATGTTCTTTTATATTTTGTCTAAATGTTTGATAAACTGTCTCCATTAAAAATAGTATATTTTCAAAACTATTATTTCATATGTCAGGCTTTACAGGGTTACGTATGAATGTTCATGATGGGGAATCACTATAGAGTAATGTAGATAAATGCATTTTTCACATGAGAGTAAAACATGACAAAATATATTAAAAGACTTACAGAGCTCTTCTGGAGGTTTTGATGACTGCCGATATTCTAATGAGACACTCGTCTGATTTCTTGAATTTCTGAAGCTCAAACTCCTCCAGCTCTTCCTCTGATGTCAACAACATAAAGACCAAAGCAGACCACTGGGCAGGTGAAAGGTCACCAGATGAGAGACTTCCTTTGCTAAGGTGGGTCTGAATCTCGTTCACCAGAGTTTGGTCGTTCAGTTCATTCAGACAGTAGAACAGATTAGAGGTCTTCACAGTGCAACCGAGACCCGTCGACCCCGGACCCGACCCGGGACCCGTACGGGTTTGGGTCTATATTTTAAATGATCAGCCGGGTCCGGGTCGGGTCCGAATCTATTACTTCGGGTCCCGGGTCTGTTTAACATTGTGTGTAATACCCGTGCGATCGGAGTCATCGGACTCGATCAGAGTCAGAATGAGTCAGTCAGCACTACTTGTGTTTTTTTTGCAACTTGTAAAATTAGGTAAAGAAAAGTGTGAACCAAAAAAAAAAAAAAAGAGCGATCTCACTCTCTCTCTGCCGTTAGAAGCAGAGCGCGCAGTCTCAAGCGCGTGTCATGTTTCTATGGCAACCAGAGCTTCCGCCAAACCGCGCTTTACATTTTCTCCCATTTTTATAATAACATAAATGAACCGTCTTGTTTAATCTTAAAGTTTTGGTGGTCAGATTCAGACTCAATGCAGAGCAGAGAGCACAGATATGATAGCAAATAAATAACGTCAGCGGCCATGGCACTGAACGAGCAATCGTTATTATAGTTCAAAAGGGCAAACAGTTAAAGTTATTAACTCGAGTCAGAATGTACATGTGCAAAGTTGCATTTGTCATCCATCACCGTGACATCAAGTGGACTTTTAAAGCTGAAATAATGAGTGGATTAAGCTTGGAACAATGAGAGAAATAACATGGATAGAACTTTCTTGTCGGTGGATTGTAATGCATCACAGTCAGTCAGGTAACGTTAACGTTACAAGGAAGTGAGACGACGGCTACTAAAATTAGGTAAGACAAAAAGTTGTATTTTTCGCAACTTGTGTGAAATAATATGTGACAATCGGGTCCAGTCGGGTTTGTGTCTTCCCGCCGGGTTCGGGTCCAGTTTTCAAATAATAGACGGGACCAGGTCGGGTCCGGGCAGTACATTTATGGCATTTCTCGGGTCTGCACGGGTCCGGGTCCAGCTTTTGAAATAATAGACGGGTCCGGGTCGGTTCGGTGTAGCACATTACGGGTCTCTTCCGGTTCGGGCATGAATTTTTGGACCCGTGAAGACCTCTAGAACAGATTGATGGATCTCTCTGCAGGAAGATTATCTTCTAATTTCTGCTTGATGTACTGAACTATCTCCTTGTTGCTCTGGTCATTGCCGTCTCGCTGTGTCAACAGACCTCGTAAGAGTCGTAGAACAATTTCCATGTTGCTCTGGTCATTGCCGTCTCGCTGTGTCAACAGACCTCGTAAGAGTCGTAGAACAATTTCCATGTTGCTCTGGTCATTGCCGTCTCGCTGTGTCAACAGACCTCGTAAGAGTCGTCGATTGGATTGGAGTGACAGACCGAGGAGGAAGCGAAGGAAAAGGTCCAGTTGTCCATTGTCACTCTCGAGCGCCTTGTCCACTGCAGTCTTGAGAAAATCAATCATGGTTTCATTTCTGTTTTCCTGTTCTGTAGACTCATGATCAAACACACTTGTCTTGTTGATGTCTAGAAACAGATGTGCATAAAGGGCTGCAATAAACTCTTGAATGCTCAAGTGAACAAAGCAGTACATGGTACCAAGAATGATCCCTGTTTCCTCCTTAAAGATCTGGGTACACATGCCTGAGTACACTGATGCCTTATAGACGTCAATACCACAGGCTTCCAGGTCTGTGTCATAGAAGATCAGGTTGTTTCTTTCCAGCTGGTGAAATGCCAGTTTCCCCAGTGAAAGGATGGCGTCTTTATCCCAGGAAACATCTGGTGTGTATTCTCCATCATACTTTCAGCGGCTCTGCTGGATCTGAAAGCGGAGAAAGTGTGTGTACATTTGTGTCAGAGTCTTGGGAGTGTCTTCAGTGTTTGATTCCTGCAGTGTTTTAGAGATCTCATCAGCCTGAGTGTTTTTCACTTCATTATTTCTTTTCTCCTCCAGAATGTTCTGGAGAACAGTGGCTGAAATCCAGCAGAAGACTGGGATGTGGCACATGATAAAGAGACTCTTTGATTTTTTAACATGATCTATGATTGTGTTGGCTTGAATATCATCTGTGAATCTTTTTTTGAAGTACTCTTCCTTCTGTGCGTCGCTGAATCCTCGTATCTCTGTCAGCCGGTCGATACACTCAGGAGGAATCTTACTGGCGGCTGCTGGTCTGGTGGTGATCCAGATGAGAGCAGAAGGAAGCAGATTTCCCTTCATGAGGTTCGTTAGGAGAACATCCAGAGAGGCTGGTGACGATACATCACACCACGTCTCATTACAATCAAACTTCAGAGGAAGGCGACATTCGTCCAGTCCATCAAGGATGAACAGCACTTTGAACTGATTCATTCTTGTAAGGTTCAGTCCTTTTGACTCTGGGAAAAATTGAGTTATAAGGTCCATCAAACTTAGTTTTTCTTTCCCATTTAAGTTCATCTCTCTGAATGGAAGAGGAAATATGAAGCTGATATCTTGATTTTCTTTTCCTTCAGCCCAGTCCAGAACAAACTTTTGCACAGAGACTGATTTCCCGATGCCAGGGATTCCTTTTGTCAGTACAGTTCGGATCTCCTTGTTTTGTTCAGGTGCTTCAAACAAATGTGTGCATTCAACCTGTATCTCTTGTGCTTCATGACGCCTGGAAGCAACTTCAATCTGTCTCACCTCATGTTCAGTATTGACCTGTTCACTGCCACCCTGAGTGATATAGAGATCTGTGTAGATGTTATTCAGAAGTGTGGAGTCACCTTGCTTCGCCATTCCTTCAAACACACATTGATACTTCTTCTTTAGGCCACATTTCAGCTGAGGAATGAGGAACAGCTCATCTAAACACAGGAACAGACAATAGATAGTTTTAGTCTTAATTTTCTCTCTACATTTATAAGAGACAATCAGACAGATGATCATGAGTCTCTTACCTTCTAGAGCATCAGCAGCTTCATCTTGCTTCATCTCTCTCAGGTAATGAAGTGTGAGATCAAGAGCTGCTGATTTGATGCTGGATCTGTTCTCAATAAAGTCCTTTACAAACTGTTGTGTGTTCTCATTTTGTAATATTACTTACACTTCTCCAGTTCATTCTTCAAATATGTGATTATTTTGATCTCAAGATCCTACAAGCAAAAGTAAGAAAAAAATACAGAATAACACAATTTAATCTACATTTGGTCAACACTACTTATAATAATATCTGTATAATATCTGTCAAATAAATCCAGTTAAAAAGACTAACATGCTAAACAGCAGTTTTTTAACAAATAAAATTAAAAAGAAAATTGTGCTTAAAATGAAAAATAAGTTATCTAGAGGAATTAAATTCAATTTCTTTGTTCAATAACATATTTGTTTGTTATAAATGTGAAACATTTTAAAAATATGTTTTCCTACCTGGAAGATCCCTAGTAGATTGTCTTTGAAATTCTCGTGGTTCCAGTGAGTCTGAATGTCTGAGTCTAATGTCTCATACTGAAACCTGTAATCAAATAAATAAAATAAAATAAAATATTGATTTTCCAGGCAAAATATTGCAGAAAGAGGAAAAAAAGCATTAGCTGTGAATACTCGTGTGTGTGTGTGTGTGTGTGTGTATATATATATATATATATATATATATATTTGATCTAAAAATGTTTCATGATTGTTATTACACTGTTATTCAACATTTTAACAGCCAATGTGTGACTAGGCCTGTCAAGATGATTAAATAAATAATCAATTAATGATAATTAAATAATCATTAATTGGTCTATTCGCGGTCGTTACAGATAACCGCAGTTATTGGCCACTATTAGAAGACACAAGGGGGCGCTGTAGTACCTGCAACACTTCCACCGGTCTCGCTCTGCACTGATTATGCTGAGCAATTACTCACATTATGTTCAAATGATATTGCCCTTTTGATTTCTTCATTATTTTGAGTCAGAGCAGCACAGTTACTCAACAAAGATGGATTTAATTTACAAGGAAAAAACGACAGTGCCGATCTGGGCACATTTTGGTTTTACACCCGAAGATAAAGGACGGCCAAAAGACAGCAGTGTGTCGAATTGGAAGGAGAGAAATACCAGTGAAAGCCACCAACACCACAAACCTTAGGAATCACCTGAAGGCACATCACCCCAGAGTTCACTGAAGTTTTGAAGTCATCCACAGCCGCTCATACTTCCAGTCAGGTGACAATAGCGCCTTCGAACGGGTAACATCCAGGTGATGCTGCACATTGGTGGTGGTTGAGGAGATTCCCCCTTCTATGTAAAGCGCTTTGAGTGCCGAGAAAAGCGCTATATAAATGTAATGAATTATTATTATTATTATTAACAAAATATAAACGCGACTATCAAATGGCGCACGCTGACAGACAGTGTCACCAGATACATCGCTAAGGAAATGCAACCTTTTAATACTGTGGAGAAACCAGCCTTTGACAAGCAATATGAATTACCAGGGGAAACAAACATTTCTAAAACAGCAATCCCAAGTTGGTCCAGTGCAAATATGACCCCGTACATCAGCCTAACAGTACACAACTCACAACTGACTGGATTCTAGTGTCAAAGTGTCTAGAGACAAGATACACCCCAGAGAACCACACTACTGATACACTTTCAGAAACTCTTAAGTGCATTTCATCAGATTGGGAATTAGATGAGCAATGTTTTTCCTGCATAACCACTGATAATGGGGCTAATATTGTGGCTCCAGTGGGCAAACTTGGCTGGCCATGGCTAAATTGCTTTGGCCATAATCTCCACTTGGCTGTCACAAATGCCATAGCCAGTGAGAAGGAACGCACAGCACGTGCCCTAGGACTCTACAGGAATCTGGGGATCACGTTCAGTATGAGCTGGATAAAAAGAAGAGATCTGAAAAAGACAAAGACGGAGGCCAACATTCCTCAGCACACTTTAGTTCTGTGAATTATTTTATTAAAGTATTTTTATTTTGTATATCATTGATAACTAATAATGTAAATGTATCTTTTAAAAAATATTTTATTGTTACGGTTGGTTGCAGCAATGGAGGGAGGAGGATCTAAGTGCAACAGTCTTTTATTACGTGAAATCAGAATTGTACAAAGAACTCAGGATTCTCAAAAACAGAAACATGGACAGAACAACCAACAAAAAGAACTGACAAAGAACAATACAGAACACAGGGTTTAAATCAGTGTTTCTCAAACTTTTTCTGCCATTCCCCACTTTGGAGGTAGGGAAGGGATATTGCATATTGCAGCTCAGGTGTGTGTGATCAGATGGAACACCGGTATATTTGCGTTTGCTTATTATAAACGAAGCTGTGAGTAACTGCATATTCTGTGGGTCTTGCGATCTACTACTGGGTGTTTTTAATTCATTTACTAATTTTGTCTGTTTTTAGTGCGTCAATCTGCTTGTGAGCAGTTCGGCTCGGTGGACTGCGGGGCAAATGCGCCCTAGACAACGCTGTTAGACTGCACTGTTTGTTCTGCTGCCATTTATACTGCTGCCAGTTATACTGCTGCCATTTATACTACTGGCAGTTATACTACTATGTGACCGTTTTTGTTATTGTTTTGACAGGTCCCTTATGATTTGTTTTTCTTTAGTTTATTTTTCAATTGTAGATGGCGTTATACTAATGCTGGTGGCCCAGGTGATGAGTGGTTAGTCTCATAGCTGTCACAATGTGAGACATACCAATAATGGTATGGTTTAGCCTTTTGTTATATCGCCACCAGTAGGTTGTTTGCTTCCTTTGGTCTGTGATTTTCCCTAGGCCCTGTGGAAAAGTGAGTAATATTCGGTACCTGAGAATAACAAATGTTCTTGTCTAGATGTTTTGATTCGAGTATAAGTCCTGCAAGATTTGTAAAGTTTCTGTGTTTTCTTTAATTACTTTGGGATGTGTTATCTGTATTTAATCTGTTCGTCTAACTAGTTTTCATTTGGTATATTTTGACTTATTTGTGTGTTTTGCTGGTTTTTTTTTGTTTATCAGGAGCTGAAGGCCCCCGGTGTAGGGAAGCTAGCTGTCCTTGCCCCTTTTGGTGGTGGTGTTTCCTTCACCGAGTATTTTGCCTTTGGCACCTGCTTTTTTCCTCACTTAGCGAGTGCGAGTGTGGTTGTGTGGAGTAGAATTTGGTGAGTGGTGTGGTTTTGGGATACTCTCTGCCCAGCTAGCCGCCCTACTGGTAAGCCTCAGCCTGAAAGTCCTATTTTCATTGTGCTTTTTTTATTTTGTCTGGTACACACCGCCCAGCGGTGAGTGGGCTCGTCGACCGTTTCTCTGAGGTTCAAAAGACCACGCAGGCCATGAATCTCTTCCTGCCTCGGCGCTCGAGTTCCGCTACAGGCCGCTCACGTGACCCGCCGCCTGCACGAGCCACCACTCAGCGCCCATCGCAGCCTAGCCAGCCTTCGCAGCGACGTCAGGGCGGCCGCCCTAGGTCGCGCTCAGACAGCCGTCACAGACCGCCGCCCACCAGAGGGCCTCGGCAAAGAGATTCTCTCTGTTCGGTGTGAACTGTGCCTTTCAGGTCACCCAGAGACAGAACCCGCAGAGACACCCAGGGAGAGCCAAACAACAGACTGACAACCGAGCCGTTAGCATCAACAGTGACCTACTAGGCTCCGGCCCTGTCATAATCTGCATTTAGACCCTGCGCTGAACTAAACAATTTGTTCCGACCTAACTGTCTACCTCAGTTAGGTGAAATTGCCGTAAACGGCATCACCCGTATTAAGGGTATAAGCGCCCAAATTATAGAACCAATTTGCATTTGGACTCTTTGTGTGTGTGTTGTGCTCCTCTCGCCCACAGTAAGCCAGCATGTCCCGGTCTCCCAGCCCAGCAGCCCACTGGGACAGCCTCGAGACATGGCTGAATGCCATGACTGCCACCTTCCTGCCTAAGGACACCGGCGACTCCGAGCCCCGAAACCAGGCGCAGCTGGACACCGACCTGGACCTGCTCATGAGGAACGACCCCACTCAAAGCTACAACCACAAAGAATGGGCCAGAATTGTGGGAAACATGGCCCACACGCTCATCGCACAAGCCCGCCTTCACGAAAGACATGCCATCGACCTGGAACAGGAGACGGCAACACTGCGGCTCCAAGCGGAGGAGGCCCGGCGCGACCAAGCAATGACCCAAAGTCGGCTAGATCAGCTACTACTCGAGAACGAGGAACAGGACGAGGAGACAACGGACCCAGAGCTACGGAAGGAAGTAGAAGAACTTCAAACTGCTCTGGAAAGCCTTCGTCTAGACACCGACCAAAGGGAACTGAAAGAAAGAAAAGCCAGAGAGACACTCACCGAAAAACTGCAACGAGGTGAAGCTCTCCTTGAGAGAGTCGACGCAGAACTGAAAGAAAGAGACGCCAAAGCCAGGGCCTGTGAGAAACACTTAAAGGCGGCCAGAGCTGAAATCAATGAACTTAGCCAGCAAAGAGACCTTTATAAAGATGAGCTCGACGCTTTCCACCGAGAGTTAAAACACTCTTATAAACTGCAGAGTGACCGGGTAAGGGAGGCGCACCCTACCAAGTTTTCCCCGACCGGTCAGTCTGCACACTTCAGCCAAGAACACAGAACGGTGAAAGGAAACGATCATCCACTGTCCAAGATATCAACGGACAGCCTACGAGAGCCCTCGCCCTCAGAAAAGGAGGGGGCTTCCCAGCCAACCTTTGCCACTTGCCACGGCATGGCCCTTAAAGAACTTGACAAGCTGGCGAGGAACATTCCTACCTTCACCCCAAACCCTGCCCGAGGCCACGATGTGCATGCCTACTTGAAAGACATTGATTTCCACTTATACGCTGTTCCCCATGTGACTCCGTGGGACAGATTATACCTGCTTCGAATTACGTCCAGCCAGGACGTACGCAGTTTTCTAGATCGCCAACCAGATACGGTCAAGTCAGATTACCAGCAACTGCGACAGGGGTTCATCAGGGAATTCTCTGATCCAGAAACTGATCAGGGACTCATCACTGCGATGGGCCTCAAGCAGTCACGACTGGAAACTCCGCAGGCCTTTTACAGTCGCCTCAGACAAGCCTATTTTGGGGCACGGAATGATCCTGGAATGGAGGAGGACTTTAACTTCCGAACTTTGTTCCTCCGTAACCTGCATCCCACTGCGAGCCATCACTTAGGGGTCCTGGCCTGTCCTCGCACAATGACTACCCAGCAACTGCGAGATCTCGCCCACAAAGCGTTCATCAAGCAGAAAATTGTTGCTGAAAAGACTGTAAAGATTCCCTCTATCTGTCCTATCACTGATCAGCACTCAGAGCTGGCACTAGTGGGCACCCAACAACGCCACACTAACAGACTCTCTAATAACGAGTCAAGACCATTTCAAGCCAACAGAGGGCAACGCAACAGCGAGGGTGCTCGCCCGAAGCATCAGAGTGGGCGCTCTGAAAGATCATACGGCAGCCCACGACCTTCCCACATCCAAAAGGGGGGAGCCACGTGGGAAGCCAGCCGACGGTCCAGACAGAGCCGAACTCCAGCAACAAGAACGTCTAGTCCAGACAGCCCGCAGCGAACTCCCTCTTGGCAGGCCTCAAGCAGATTCAAGTCCGAATCCGAGCCTGTTGCAAAAGAAAACAGTGACTCCACGTCAGAGACCGCAGAGATCCTAAAACTTCTAAAAGGGCTTCTTCACGAGAAAGATGACAAAGAGAACAAGCCAAACTCCTTGTGACTAAAGGAAAGTACTAAAAACCTTCCTGTCAGGCCTCCCACTGAACCAAGCCCCCCCAACACCGCTCTCCTGACACAGACCACAGGCCCAGCTGTCACAACACCAAGTGACAGTGACACCTACTCGCTGCTGTCAACAACCGCACAGACAGAAGGAGACCACCAAACCCATCACACCGGCGAGCAAACCCCTGAGATACCAGAAAGTGCTGTTTTGGTTGTGTGTCTCTGCAACGAACCCCAAGACACTGACCCTAACTGTTTATCGATCACCACACAAGCCCCGACACTAAAACTCCTGGGGAACCTGGTCGAAAAGGGCCTAGCACGCAAGCTTTATCTTTCTATCACCTTGGAAACTGAGGTGAGGCTCGAAGCTCTGGTGGACACCGGCTCGGATCTCACTCTGATATCGGCCGACCTTTTTGAAAGACTCAGATTTGAAGCTACCAGGCAGAACAGAACTCTAAAATCTCAGAATTGTGAACTGAATGTGCAATCTTACAGCCAAACTGACATCCGGCTTGAACAAATAGCGCCCATTCACCTAACAATTGGTCCCATGAGCCTGATACACCCGGTGTACATCTCACCGATGAACACATATCCCCTCCTCATTGGCAAAGATCTGCTAGACCGCTTCGAGCCCCTGCTGGATTTCAGACAGCTGAAAATCTGGGCTCAAGTGCGAGAACCTCTCTCCTGTCAGCCACCCAGGTCAACTGAGCCAGACTGTCAGGTCACAAAGGTCACGGAAACTTTCGCCGCTAGCCAAGGGGACACAGACTCGGCACCTGAGCGAGATTCAAGTTCGTTACTCTGCACCTTTCAACTCACAAAAGACTCTGAGCCCTTCTGCCCCAAGGTCAGCAAGACCCTGCAACTGAATGGTATAACCACCACAGACATTGTACTCGCTCTATGGGCAGACAACTCTGCCATAAGCCTATCACTTTTCCATGATCTGATTAAAGTAACACCAGACCTTCCTTCTGCAAGCAAGCGCACACGTTTCCCTTTGAACTCATGCCCATCAAACATGGTGACTGCAAAAGGTATCTGCGCTTTGAACTTGAACTGGAACCAGCGGTGCCTGACCCATTACTTCTTGGTCCTCCCGGACCTGCCCCACGATGTCTACATTGGAGCTGACATTCTGATTCGCCTCCAGGCGCATGTGGACGTTATTAATGAGGTACTGTGGGCCCCACTGACTTCACAGACAGCTGTTGTTCCTACACACACAGGCAATCTCCTGTCAGGCCAAACCATCCCAGAGGTCTGCACGCTAATCAGTGAACAAGAAACTGTAGTACCGGCTTACACCAAAGGGGTCGCTGTTCGGCTTAACATACGATCAGGCCAAACCCTAAACCACACACTGGGTTTCTTTCATCCTTCACCCGAATGCATTGAACTTGGACTCACACTTGAGGCCACACCCCTCACTGAAGTGTCATCTCGGGCAATCTACATCCTTTTCAACAACTGCACAGCAGTGGACATCACAATTCCGAAAGCCTATCGGCTCGGATGGCTAGTGAGCCATGACTTTCCTGATTTTGAACTGACTTTACCAATCATTGGGCCCATTCCAGCTTCAATGATACCCGAAGGGTACACCGACAACGCCCTCCGCACAGCGCCCTTCAAAATCATCTCCATCGCCTCAGTCATGCCTATGGGCAAAGATCAGGTATGCAGAACGGAACTGACGGAGGACCGACACCTTGCCGTATACACAGTTTCCAAACAACCTACCTGCGAGACCGATGATACTGCTGCACCTGCGACTACTAGCACAACAGGCGATTCACCCACAGAGGAGCCATATCCAGGATTTGAGTCGCAAGTTCAGCAAATTTTAAAAGACGCCGACGCAATCAAAGAGGATGCAGATCTCCAAAAACTCAGACAAGTCCTTTACAAATTCAAGGCGTCATTTGCCAAAGACTCTCTAGATTGTGGTCTCACCCACCTTCACACCGTGCGCATCCCGACGCACCCTAAGGCTCCTCCCACCTTCGTCAGGCAGTACAAGATCCCCATCGCATCCCACGAACCGGTGCAAGAAATCATTGACTCTATGCTTGAAAAAGGTGTAATTCGCCCATGCAATAGCACCTATTCCACTCCTATCTGGCCGGTAATCAAACCAAACGGCAAGTGGCGACCCACCATCGACTACAGAAAACTGAATCAACAGGTGCCACTGTCACGCTGGCCCATGACCCAGCTGGAGCAAGAAATACCCAGAATCAGGGGAGCCACAATCTTCTCTACACTTGACGTGGCCTCAGGGTTCTGGACCATACCAGTACATCCGGAAGACCAGCACAAGCTAGCTTTCACGTTCGGTAACAGACAATTCACTTTCACCAGGTGCCCATTCGGCTATGCTAACTCACCTGCTGAGTTTAACATCTTCCTAAACAAAGCATGCCCCGATGCAAGAATGAGAGGAAATCTCATCTATGTGGACGACGTGCTGATGAAGAGCACAACAGTAACCGATCACCTGAAAGAAATAGACTATGTTTTGAACCAGTTATCAGCTGCCAGCGCCAAGATCGCCCTCCACAAAGGACAATGGTGTCGAACCAAGGTCAACTATGTGGGACTGCTGATCGGGTCACAGGGCATCGAACCACAGTCCAGCCGCATACAAGCTGTTCAAAACATCAAACCACCCACCAATCTCTCAGAACTGCGAAGTTTTCTTGGGGTAAGCAACTACTCACGGCAGTTCATCGAAAGATACTCAGACATTGCAAAGCCGCTGACTGCCCTGCTGAAAAAAGACTGCCCATTTGTCTGGACAACCGTCCAGGACAATGCCATGAGTGAGCTGAAACGTCACTTGTGCACAGCTCCATGTCTGGCTTACCCTGACCCACAAAGAGAATTCCACTTAGAAGCCGGATTCTCCAACCACTGTACCAACGACACGACCAAGACAAAAGAGTTGTAGCATATGCCAGCAAGACACTCCTTCCACCAGACACTAAATTCTCAGACTGTGAAAAAGCGCTGCTTTGCACTGTATGGGCCATACAAAGATTCTCCAACTACATTGGAGCTCAAAAAGTTATCATAGAGACTTGTCACCAGCCTGTCATGTTCCTCAACAGCCAACGCATCCGTGATGGCGTGGTCACCAATTCCCACATCGCCACGTGGCTAATGGCCCTCCAAGGGCGCAATGTTGAAGCAAGATATGCTCAGAACCACAAGTCAGCGCTAGGCGACGGCCTGGCTGCCTGCCAGAACTGCTCTGATAACTCACCACCTGTGACAGCTCATGCGGAAGAACCACAACAACAGACATGTCACAGATACTTCGAAGAAAATACGTGCCAAGGTATGCCCACAGCCTACGTCGATGGATGTTCCTACAACCAAGAGGGCATCCGCCAAGCTGGTGCGGGTGTGTTATGGATAAATGATCTGCCCTGCCCACCACAACACTTCAAGCTGGGACCTCAGTCATCACAATATGCTGAGGTGGCAGCCATTCTCATAACTATGCAAATCGCATCGACCCATAACATCAAAGAACTCCTTATCTGCACAGACTCAAACTATGCCAGACTAAGTTTCACATGCCACCTTCCATGTTGGAAACAAAATGGCTTTAAGACTTCAAACGGCAAGCCTGTCAAACACCAACACTTGTTTCAAGCATGTGATGAACTGACTAGACAACACGACATGGTTGTCTACTGGAAGAAGGTGAAAGGACACTCCAAGCAACCGGGCCGCGACAAGGACCTGAATGACCAGACCGATGCCCTCGCCAAGACCGGCGCACTGCACGGCAATCTATGGTCACCGCCAGCCCAACCACCAGCCTTGGATGTGGCTGTGCTAACCCGCAGCAAACACACCTTACCTGCCGCACTGCCCGCCTCCCAGCCTCTCACTCTGACTCCGCAGATCTCAAACAACGACATAGCGGCCATGCAAGCCTCTGACACGTCCATAAAGACTTTTCTGAACCACCTCTCTGACCCCTCCAACCACCCACTCACGTCGTCTGACCTCACTGACAACCCGTGTCTCAAACGACTGCATGACATCCAGCACATGCTGCGTGTCATCAACGACATTCTGTGGTATGCACCGGATGACACCACCGCGCCAAGGCTTGTGGTCCCCCAGTGCCTAAGGGGGGTCATGCTAAGACACGCCCACGACGCGCCATGTGCTGGACACCACGGCACCAGAGCCACCTATAAGACACTGAAGCAAGTGGCATATTGGCCCTGCATGCAAGAACATGTTGCAGAATATGTAAAAGAATGTCTAATTTGCTGCCAGTTCCAACCTGCAAATCCGAACCACAGAGCTCCGCTGCAACGCAGAAGAGTCACATTCCCGTGGTCAAACCTCCAAATCGACTGGGTAGGGCCTCTGCCAAGGTCAACAAGGGGCAATAAGTACTTCCTCACAGTCGTGTGCCAGTTCACAAAATGGGTAGAGTGTCTTCCAGCCCCCAAAGACACCGCCCAGACCACAGCATACCTCCTGATGAATCACATCTTCTCCAGATTCGGATTGCCAATGAATGTCAACTCAGACAGAGGTACCCACTTTACGGCTGAGATTATGCAGCAGGTCTGGAAACTCCTGGGGGTCCAAGTTCAACTACACGTGAGCTTTCATCCGATCTCATCTGGCCAAGTTGAACGTTCAAATCGGACGGTGGTCAGTATGCTGAGAAAGTATGTGGCTGCCAACCAGAAAGACTGGGACGTGAAACTCCCGCTGGTGTTGATGGCTCTCAGGGCCACTCCACAGGACTCAACTCAGGTGTCTCCCTTTGAACTAATGACTGGACGACAGATGACACTTCCACTGCATCTGTTGTATCAGCCAGGGGACTCCAGTCTCATCACAGCCTGCACCACCCACCAGTACCTCGACAAGCTGCACCAGGATCTGAAAGCAACCTTCGCGTTCGCCCAACAACAGCTTCAAAAGAGTGCCGAGGGCCAGAAAGCATACTATGACCGGAAAGCGTCACACCAGGAACTAGCCGTGGGTGACAGGGTCTGGTATTAAAGCTTCGCACAGCCGCCACGCACAGCCTCCCATCGGCTGTCAAAGAAATTCCTGCCCCATAGGACAGGACCCCACGAAATTGTTGACAAACTTTCTCCGGTGGCGTACCGAATCCGATTGAGCCGGGAACAGAAAGACCCAGTGCTCAAATGGGTCCACCGCAACCAAATTAAAAGACACTCGGCTGCTGGCCGAGAAAGGCGGGGAGGGGCCAATGCAAACTAACCTGATTACACCCCCCAGGAGCGAAAAGACTGTCCTACCAAACCAAGGGCAACTCTCGCTGACACACTGTCTCTCTCTCTCTTCCCCTCTCTCTCCACGTTTTCCCCTTTACCTCTACTAGGATGCTGCTGTGGGTCGTCGCCCTGTGCCTTCAGTCGACCAGAGGGCAACCGCCACCTGACGTAATCTCAACCGGCCCGGCGTCAGGCATCGTGCTAAGGGAGAAACCAGGTCTCTTGATCACCAACTGTCGGACCCACACCCAGAAGGTGTACGTCCGACTCGATCCCCGCAATGTGTATCGGGCTCATTACCCCAGCGCAGTAGCCCAGTACAGCTGGGCCGGGGCCCGATGGACAGAGGACTCCCTCTCCCACGCCGAGGCCGACGTCAGGCACATGCTGAACCAACTCGAAAAGATGACCGTCACCCAAGCAGAACTAGGCGGACACAACCGCCGTCCAAAACGGTTCCTCGGAGCTCTGCTAGGAGCAGCAGCTGCAGTGGGAACTCTGTTCAACATCGGTATGTCAAGCGTCAACGCCGTTAATCTAGCCACCGTGAGACGACATGTGGCTGAAATTCAAACAGAGATCCCACAGTTAAAAGAGCAGCTCAACGTACAGAGTGCTTCCCTGCAGACCGTCGGAAGGACCTTGAGGGGAACGGTGGTCATTCTCAATACCCACAGTGTCCTGCTGAACCAGACTGTAAATTCCATGAAACAGCTGTTCACTGTTTTCCAAAACGACTTTGCCCAAACTCAGCTGGTCACCGCCTTGATGACGGACATGCTGCGGGAGGTGAGCTCCTCCATTGACAGCCTAGCTATGGGTAGGATTCCCCCCTACCTCATACCTTTGAGCCTCGTCCAGACTGTGTTGGCTTCCGCCATCACCACGCCAGCTGATCCGCTCCAAGTACACCTGGCCTACTCTCTGGGAAGCGCCATCCCACTCTATGTCGACCCAGATCAGAGAGAAATGGGATTCCTCCTGAACCTACCCATCATAGAGTCAAACCGAATCTACAGACTCAAAGACATTGTTAATGTCGGGTTTTGGAAAGGTAACACGCACATCAAGATCCGCACCCCAGAAGTGGTAGCCTACCACGACAGCGACCCGCAGCTGTACCTGGCCCCAAACCTACACATGTGCACCTTGACGAAAGACATTCATTATCTCTGCCCTAGCAAACCCTTCCTCAGAGATAACACTGATGGAATCTGTGGACTGCAAACCATGTCCAGCGACAACCGCTGCCCTGCCGAAGCCAAGCCTCGCATACAAGTGGAAGAAACCCGAGCAGAGATCATCGGTGACAGGTGGCTCGTCAACACTCCGGTACTCACGGCGACTCTTACCTATGACCAGCATGACACCGCCACCTGTGTCACCCTGCTCAACCAGAGCATGTGGATTCAAGTACCTAAAGGTGCCATCCTCCACGTAGATGATCTGGCATTGTATCATCTCCCTAGCCACGAGTACGAAACCGAACCGAACTTTGGAAATTCCCTCCTTCTTCAAGGACCACAACTTCACCCTGGGTCCCGAACTGGAACTGGAAATTGAGACAAGGGGGTCACAGCTAATTGACATCGCTCCTCTCGACACGGCCCTTCAAGCTTTGTCTCGACAGCCCATCCTGACTACCTCACCTGTTGCCTGAGCCTGGACCGCAGCCGACACTGCGCTGTGCCTCTCTATGATAGTCGGCCACGTCCTAACCCTGGGCCTGGCTTTCATTCTGTACAGGAGACTCAATGAGATGCGAGCATCTACCGTCAGGCTTACAAAAGCTGTGTCCGGAGGCTTCCGACGAAACCCCCGGAAGGAGGATAACACGCCAGAAGCTGCCGGCAACCTCATCGAGCTAAGCCCTCAGCCCTGAAAATCACCTGTTACCCGAATTCACGATTCACCTTCCATCCTCCCATGCAATGATTGTCGGGAGACGATATCTCCCCAGGGACATCATCTCCCGAAAAGGGGGAATGTAGAGATTCCAAGGACCATCATTAATTCTCTTTTATTAAATCATTAACTCGCAAAGAGCCCTAACTAACCCACATTCCTACAGCCATGTGGTCCAGTGATAAGGTCTCCCCCCTTTCGAATTGGCGCCTAGAAGTCTGGGGAGCAAATGGACTTTTGGGCATTTATGCTGATAGATGTTCACGAATGTCTTACAAGCAGCGTGTTCTCTCTCTTGAGACAACAACAAGGCCTCCTGGGACTCCCTCCTGGCGGAAATCGGGCGGGAGAAGAGAAGAACAGATGTTCCCTTCTCCCACACGCGCGCAATACACATCCACAACGCACACACATGCGTCCATGCACGTACACATACGCAGGAAACCTAATCTTCCATCTAAAAGTCGTTGCTAAAACAGATTCGGTATGTTGAAACACATGTAAAAGAACTGTAATGTGCAGACTGTCCTAAGAATGTATTCTAATAAGTGTAAGGGACGTATAAATGCCTGAATGTATGCATCTAGATGTAACTCTGCAACATTATGTCTGTAAAGTGTGATGTTTGATATGGTTACAATCCTCTTAATCTGATCTATCTATTAAGCTGTATATCAATATCGTGAAATGTATAACCACATGTATATGCCGTTACCAATGTAAGCTTAATTTTACCCTTGATCATAAAATGCAAACTACCGCCGAACCCCACCCAACCAGGGGCGTACGCGCTCCTCAAGATGGGCCATTGCCATTGGCCGGCACGCCTCACCAGGGCGTGCTTAGTTCATCCTTAAAAACCCCAAAATAGAGACATTCGCTCTCGGATCCTTCTCCTTCCTTCGTATCCTGTTCCCCGATGTAATCTTCGTGTTTTATTTTGTTTTGTCTTCATTTCATTTCGCTGATAGCCAGTCCGTTCTTAGTGCGTTTCGCTAGCCTTCCAGCATTTCGGTGTAAGACTACCTTCACGCATACAGAACTGCTTTAGGACGCTTTGAATCTCCCGCGAATCAACCACGAGTGGAGGAACCAAAGAAGTCCGCCTCCCACTTCCAGGACGCCGCGAGCTCTCTCCTACACCACACTAACAGGTCTGAATGCAAGTTGTTCCATCAAAATTTAGACGCTTTCAATTGTGTAACTGCGACTGTCTCTGAGGGTCTGATTGTGCTAGCGATTGTGTTTCCTTGTGTTTCTACTTTTTCTTTCCTTATTGTTTCCATTTCATTTTGTTTCTTTTATATCCTTGTTTTACATGTAGTGTAGTTCATTTATTAAACCTCATTTATACTTCATTGCCTCTGTTGTTGTTGACCACATAACAAAGCCTCTTTAATATAAGATCCCAAAGCTACAATTCTGATATTGTTGAGTGCACCAAACATTGTCAGTAAAATTTAAGCTAGATAGACCAAAAGCGATCGATAACCTCCGACAACGCTGCACGGCGGACGAGCGGACTGAGAAGGAGGCTTCAATTGCTTTGGTCATTTTTGAAGATCAGCTATATCCCTCTGTGTAGGATGTATATTCCTAATTGATCATAATTCGTTGTGTTTAATTGTTATATACATGCCCTGGCAGACGAGTATGCTGTACAACCCCTCGTTGGGCAATTTATTTACGTAAGGACTCGGCTCAAATTATATTCGATAGATTGTTGATCAGAGATTAATAACTGTTGAATATTTTTCCCCAAAATTAAAATTGACCAAAGAGCTGGTGAGCCCTGATCTAATTCCTTACACTACATTGAGCCGTTAAGCGTTTTGCACGTTAGGCGTTTTAGAACGTCCCGAGGAAGGGACTTGTTAACGTTGGCCGGCAGAAGCGATCATGGTTTTCCTGATGCTAAATCCAGCCTTGGAGAATATCCTTTCTGATGGTGTGCATCCACACTTTAGATTTTCTTATCCCAGACATTGTTAAAGATTTAAATCCCTGCCGCCAAGATGCTCCTCTGTCGGTCACAGATCATGGAAAGTGAAACTTAAATCTCTCACAGGGGTGGTTGGATTTATCAGAATCAGAATCAGAAAGAACTTTATTGCCAAGTGTGCTTGCACGCACAAGGAATTTGTTTTGGTGCTGAGGCTTCCAGTGGACATATACAAATACAAATACAACAAGAAACATAATACTACAAATTATAAGAATAAAGAATAAAAATATAAATATATGAGAATAAAAGTATCACAGTTGGGTTTAGTCAGAATAGACATTTTCAGATTTACAGATTATGAACATATTTACAGTGTTTTGAATATTATAAATAAATAAATCTACATATAAGTATTACCTGAGTTGTAGGATATTGCACTAAACAGTGGGAGTATTGCACTTAAGGCATATGCCTTGGAAGGTGTGTTAACTGTTCAGGAGGGAAATGGCCTGTGGGAAGAAACTGTTCCTGTGCCGAGATGTTCTTGCGGCCAGTGATCTGAGTCTCCGTCTTGACGGTAACAGTTCAAACAGGAGGTGTCCAGGGTGAGTGGAGTCTGTGATGATTTTACCTGCTCTCTTCCTCACTCTGGAAGAGTACAGGTCCTGGACGGTTGGCAGGGGGGCACCAATGATCCTCTCCGCAGTCCAGACTGTCCGTTGTAGTCTCCTGATGTCTGATTTGGTAGCTGAACCAAACCAGACAGTGATGGATGTGCATAAGACAGACTCAATGACGGCTGAGTAGAACTGAATCAGCAGCTCCTGTGGCAGGTTGAACTTCCTCAACTGGCGAAGGAAGTACAGTCTCTGCTGGGCTTTTTTCACAATGGAGTCAATGTGATTGTCCCACTTCAGGTCCTGAGAGATGGTAGTGCCCAGGAACCTGAATGACTGAATGACACAGTGCTGTTCATGATGGTGAGTGGGGGGAGTGCTGGGCTGTTCCTCCTGAAGTCCACGATCATCTCCACTGTTTTGAGCGTGTTCAGCTCAAGGTTGTTATAACTGCACCAGACAGCCAGCTGTTCAACCTCCAGTCTGAAAGCAGACTTGTCACCGTTCCGGATGAGACCGATGACAGTGGTGTCGTCAGCAAATTTCAGGAGCTTGACAGAGGGGTCTTTAGAAGTGCAGTCATTAGTGTACAGGGAGAAGAGCAGTGGGGAGAGAACGCACCCTTGGGGGGCGCCAGTGCTGGTGGTGAGAGTCCTGGATGTGAGTTTCCCCAGTCTCACTCGCTGCTGCCGGTCCGTCAGGAAGCTGGTGATCCACTGACAGATCGAGGAAGGTACGGAGAGCTGGGTCAGTTTGGCTGTGAGAAGATCAGGCATGATGGTATTGAAGGCCGAACTGAAGTCCACAAAGAGGATCCTTGCATAAGTCCCAGGTCTGTCGAGATGTTGCAGGATATAATGCAGTCCCATGTTGACTGCATCATCTACAGACCTGTTTGCTCTGTAAGCAAACTGAAAGGGATCCAGCAGGGGTCCAGTGATGTCCTTCAGGTGGGCCAACACCAGTCTTTCAAACGACTTCATGACCACAGACGTGAGAGCGACAGGTCTGTAGCCATTAAGTCCAGTGATTTGGGTTTTTTTGGGGACAGGAATGATAGTGGAGCGTTTGAAGCAGCAGGGAACTTCACACTGCTCCAATGATCTATTGAAGATCTGCGTGAAGACAGGGGCCAGTTGGTCAGCGCAGGCTTTTAAACAAGCAGATGAGATTGCCATCTGGGCCTGAGGCTTTCCTAGTCTTCTGTTTTTTGAAGACTCGGCTCACGTCCTCCACACAGACCTTAAGTTCAGGTAGGATGGCAGGAGGGGGGAGTAATGGGGGTGCAGGAGGTGATGGTGAATGTGTGAAGTGCAGATCAGACCGGGTGTTTGGTGTGAATGAGGGCTTTTCAAACCTGCAATAAAATGAGTTTAAGTCATCAGCCAGGTGTTGATTGTCCACAGATCGGGGGGATGGTGACTTGTAGTTGGTGATGTTCCTCAGGCCATTCCAGACTGATGATGGGTCGTTGGATGCAAACTGTTTTTTCAGTTTTTCAGAGTAGCTTCTTTTAGCAACTCTGATCTCCTTTGTCAGTCTGTTTCTGGCTTGGTTATACAAGATTTTATCCCCACTTCTGTAGGCATCCTCTTTGGCATGACGAAGGTGTTTGAGTTTACCAGTAAACCATGGTTTATCATTAGTAAATGATAAGAATGTCCTGGTAGGAATGCATGTATCCTCACAGAAACTTATATATGATGTTACAGTATCTGTGAGCTCATCCAAATCGTTGGTAGCAGCTTCAAAAGCAGTCCAATCAGTGCAATCAAAGCAGGCCTGTAGATTCTGCTCTGCTTCATTAGTCCATCTTTTTACAGTCCTTATTACAGGTTTAGCTGATTTCAGTTTCTGCTTGTAGGTCGGTATGAGATGAACCAAACAGTGATCAGAGAGCCCCAAAGCTGCCCGTGGGACGGAGTGATACGCATTTTTTATTGTGGTGTAACAGTGGTCCAGTATATTTTTTTGTCTCTGGTGGGACATGTAACGTGCTGTCTGTATTTTGGTAGTTCACGGGAAAGATTTGCTTTGTTAAAATCCCCAAGAATGATTAAAAGAGAGTCAGGATACCTTTGTTCTGTTTCAGCTATTTGTTCAGCCAGCTGTTGTAGTGCCGCGCTCACACACGCGTCTGGAGGGATGTATACATTCACGAGAATGAAAGAGGAAAACTCCCGAGGCGAGTAGAAGGGTTTACAGTTTATGAAATGTGCCTCTAAATTAGGAGAGCACATCTTCTTCAGTGTTGTTACATCTGAACACCAACTTTCGTTAATGTAGAAACACAATCCACCACCTCTTGTTTTCCCCGTTAGCTCCGCGATGCGATCCGCTCGGAACAGCTGGAAGCCCGGCAGATGTATTGCGTTGTCCGGTATGGCTTCACTCAGCCGGGTTTCAGTGAAGCACAGAGCAGCAGAGTTTAAAAAATCCTTGTTTGTGCAGGTGAGGAGAAGAAGTTTGTCCGTTTTGTTAGGAAGGGATTGGACAATAGCTGGAGAGCGACACACCGAGGCAGCCATCCGCGGCACCATCTTGTGACACAACTAAATGTGTCACTAATTTATTCACGCACGTTAAAAATATTCTTCTTTCTTTTCACATTTTTATTTACAGCATTATAATAATAGGCTGTATATTAACTTATTGTCATAAAACTGGTAGTTGTTTGTGAAATCAGACATTGTGCACCCCCATATAGCCAAAATGGCATAAACCTCGTTTCATAACACCTCTGCAAAGATTCGACCGTGAGATTGGTATCAGGTTCCTCCTATCAAAGCATCGAATCTTCAACTATTCGCGGTCAGCCCAATTAAACACAGACCAAAACAGAATCAGAACAAACTGACACTGTGACAATTATAATCCTCAAACCATTTTTCTACTTTCAATTATGTTATAATCTCAAATTTGTCTCTGAAACTAATGTTTTTCATATATTAGTAATTTTTTTTTTTGTATATATAGTTATGTATAATTATAACAAACCTGTCATATTTCCTCCAGGATGTCTCTACTACACGCTGGGGAACGGAACAAAAAATGATTGATAGAGTTCTGGAGCAAATACCTGCAATCAGACATGTCCTGATTAATGACAGAAAACACGGACACCTAAACCCGCCCTGGCAGGGTGTATCCGTCCTTGAGTCCATTAAAGGGACACTTCACCCATTAGCATTAAGCTTTGTATCGTTAGAAAACAAGTAATATTTTTTAATGGTCGTGCATTATTCGCTCATTTTCCCCTGAGACGGGAGAAATAAGGATTTCAGTGTTGCAGTTCCTGCTTATAATGATGTAAAAATCGTCATTTTGTGTCATTCTAAGCAGGAAGTCCCATATCTTTGTATGGGGGGGGGGGACCCACTCACACTACAGACCTATTACAGATCATGGGTGGGACTTCACTTTCTGAAACTAAACACAATATCCTCCATCTTGTTTGCAAGCTAAGCTAACAGGCGCTGTGGAGCCAGATGTGAAGGTACGACAATGGTGAAATGTAGCTACTAAATATGATATGGAAGAAGTGGATTTTGAAAGTCTGATGCTTGAATCAGATGCTACTTTTACGAGCCGCTATTTAGTGAAGAGCAGCTGAGGCTGATGGAGGAGCAGGAGGAAGACCTGTCGTGGACGAGGAGCCCGGACTGGCTCGAGCTGGGTCGGACTGCTGGTGTCTGTGCTCTCACTGTGCGCTACGGACACAGAGATCGAGTCCGTCTGCTGCAGAGAATCTCAACGATGGCAATTTCTCCTGGACGAAATCTCTGAATCAGACGAGGACACGGACGTTTGTGTTGTGATGTGAACCATCCTAGTTTTGCACCGCATATGTTCTGACTGAACATGCCGGTATCATGCAATAATTCACCATTTCGAAAGAAATACAAACGTGGTTTGCCAACTAACTAGAAATTTTGTGTGAAATGAATTTCAAGCTCTGGTGGTAGCTAGCCTTGTAGACGGAAGAGTGATTTCTCTGATGGGCGGATACCTCATAGGCGCTGCTCTGGATTAGTGGGCGTAGCTTGCGGAGCTTTGCGCTGTGGGGTGCATTGTGGGAGTTGTTGTCTTTCATACAAATGCGCCCTAAAGTTATTTTCTGTCTTTCCTCGATCGAGAAGGCACCAAATTCGAAATTTATTTTACATTTCGACTACATATATGACCCACTTTCAATAAAGATTAATGTTGAAATGGGTGAAACGCTCCATTAATGCGGCACTGAAACCTGTGGCTGATTTCACAGATGTTCTATCAGGGGAAAAGTATGTTACTGTGTCTCCAGTGAAGCCTGTGCTGGACCTTTTAAAAGATCAACTCTTATCCCCTGACTCCAAGGATACAACTATAACTATAAATATCAAGAAGAAAATGTGCGCTGTACTTGATGAAAAGTAAAGCCCAGCTCCACTTCAAGAGCTCCTGAGAAAGGCCACTCTTCGGCCTCGTTTACACTGCAGGTCTTGATGCCCAATTCTGATTTGTTGCTTATATCCGATTCTTTTGACTGTGTGTTTACACGTTCTTTAAATTGTGACCCATATCTGATTCATGTGTTTACACTTGCCATAGGCTACTAGGCTATCTGAAACATATCTCGCATGCTTTAAGGGCTAAATTATCTTGCACAGATGGACGAACACGAAATATGCTTCATGCTCTGCGATATGCGAAGTTGCAAAACACCACTTTTGAATAAGAAACAATGTCTATAAAACTCGTTAAAACTCCATGAATCACACGCGTATCGGTGAGAACACTTGTTAAAACAGCATACACACACCCGAACTTGACTGCACATCACATGTTTGACATTATTGATACTGCTTTCATTCGTAATTCAACGGACCGATCTACGGGAAATAAATTAAGCCTTAAAATAAAGGGGTTATGGGCTGTGCACTGTTATACAATAAAGAGCCATGCAGCACAGAGACAGCAAATAGAAATGAACACAAAATAAATGTAAATGAACAATTTTCGTTACATTTACAATCCTGTGAAAACACTTCCCGTGCCCCTGTCCACATTCCTCTACTACGATGATACGTTTCGTTGGTCATCCATCCCTTTGCAGAAGCGCGTCGTGGGTTTCTTTCGGTATTAAACAGCGGAGAAGTCGCCTAATGCCTCAGAAAATCCGATCTGCCTGTTTACATGACAGTCGCATTGGCACATATCTGATTTATTTCCACATATGAATTAGGCCTGAAACCGATCTGGAAATATCCAAATGCATGCGTTTTGTTCCTGTTTACACTGTCATAGAACACATCCGATCTGTGTCACGTGAGCAAAAAATCGGAATTGGGTCACATTTCACTGACAGTGTAAACGAGGCTTTCTTGAGCCAAGATACAGGAAGAGGCACTAGATAACTCGGCAGACCCTCTAATGTGGTGGAGAGACAATCAATCCAGGTTTCCTTTCATTTCCAAGTTGGCAAGAAAGTACATGTGCATTTGTGCAACAAGAACTGCTTCAGAAAGACTGTTGAGTACAGCTGGCAATATTGTCACGCCAGTTAGATGCTGTCTTAAGCCAGAGAAAGTCAACATGCTAGTGTTTCTTTCCCGTAATCCACCAAGACATTAAGGAGCAGGACTGTTTTTGATTCAGAATATGACTTTTATGGCCTGTTCTGTTATGGTCATAGTTTATTGTGATTAATTGTTTCTGTTATTTACAGAATTTTCTAATTTGTATTTTACTTTAGTTGGGAATGAGATATTGACAGTCTTTTTTCTGTTGTGGTAACTTTATGGTGATTGTTTCAATTATTTATATTTCCAAATTTTTATTTATATTTTTTCTTTAAATTTACAAATTTCTGAAAGATACATATTTTTCATTGAATAAATTACTTTAATATTTAAAGCCGTTAAGTGTATTAATTTTTTATTGCAAGTGACAACTTACAAAGGATTCAATAAAATAATCACAACGATTTGTATGACAATTAATCGCCATAATCGCATTAATCGTCAGCCAAATTTCATAATCATTACAGCCCTACGTGTGACAAAAAATGAGAAACTCATGAAATACCTTTTATTAGATGATGGTGTTTTCTCACTGAAGTTTAGTGGATCATCTTTAGACCAATCACTCTTCAGAGACACAGATCTGGACACATGTGAGCCTGATCTTACACTGATGACACAAAGAACAGAGAGAGAGAGAAAACACTTTAGTAAAGGAGGATCAACTGTGTCTGAAACACATGCGTGTCTTTATCTAATCCTCCACAGAAATACACACACACACACACACACACACACACACACACACACACACACACACACACACACACACACACACACACACACACACACACACACACACACAATTTACAGTTTTATAGTTAACCATCATTTTATTTACTGGCTCACATTAGTTTAATAATTAATTTAATATACATGAGTGAGATTAAATGTTGATGTTGAGGATTTAAAAGATACTTGACTCTAATTTAAGAGAACATTTCAAGTTTTTGTTTATTGACACAAATAGAGAGCAGAAATGTCTGTGCGACACAGTTTTGTTATAATACTTGAATTAAATTAAGTGTGTAGTTGTTTACTAATGTCTGTCAATAATTTTATGATCTAAAAACTGAAGTAATTTATTTGGATTAATTCAGCGTCTAGAAGGTTATTAACAAATTATTAACTGTGATATTTTCTATAGAGCAAACAGGGCTTTATTGACAATGTCAGAGTTAATTTAAGATGTTCAAAATTAAGTTTTACAAATCATTTGCAAATATAGAAGAATTCATAAAGTTGTGTTATTGACAGGGAAACACAAATTCCAGTAGAGTGTAAACTGATAGTGTGAAAACAGACGCAGTCTTACCTGTGTTTCTCTGAGAGAGAGAGTCCTTTCCTCTTTCCTCTGACATACTGCAGCTAAACTGACACTGAAAACTGATCAGCACTGGTTTCTGAAACACTCAATCCTTCAGCATCACCTGCAAATCACAACATTTACACACATGAACAACATCTTATTTAAAACAATAATGAAGAATAATAGTTTTGTTTAGCTATAGTTAACGCAAAAAGTTTTCAATATATCAGCAAAATGAAAGTTGTGTGAGGCTCTTCCTCAGCGTATCAAATAACGGCAGTGACGTCAATGTCAGTTCAACGGTTTATGACAGTTACAGTTTGTTACACACAGTTTCTTGTGGATTAGCGCGTTGGTCTTGTGAATAATGTTCTATATTTGATGTTATATCGCTAGTAAACGTACAGTAGGACTGCCATGTTTGTGTAATGTGCTTTACTGAGTGGAAAAAGAGCAGAAGTATCTCTATTAGCTGCAGATTACTGATCTTTATTAAAAACACATAGCAGTAATTCTAGTCACTAAAAATGTAATTGTAATTTAATTTGGAAGCCATAGAAAGAATACATTTATTTATTCATTCATTAAAAAGCGTTCTCATTACACATCAGTCATAGATCATTACAATCCCAGTCTAATTCATTTGTTGAAACCTGGAAGCCATAGAGAGAACACGTCATTATTTTATTTATTTTTTCATTAAACAACATTATAATACAACATTTTTAATGAAATTATTAATTTATTTATTAGAAGCTCGAAAAGCTTTCAAGGTAGTAACACACCATTCAAGTTAAATTTAAGTAACACTGTTTGTATGTGCTTTATAACACAGCCTCACATTTTAAACGTCCACAAAAGTTCCTCACAACGCAGTAATTTTCACTCATCTTAAATAAATATAAAAATATGCAGAATACACACTTTCTCCTTAAATCTTGAAAAAAGCATATAATGCAAAATAACAATTAAAATTAAGGATATTAAGAGTCGTCTTCAAGCACAAACGTAACATTTGAAGTTTAAAAATGTGTAATTTCTGTATAAACAGCTTGTGAAAATGAAAATATTACCAGTAAATAAAATTATTTATCATATCATATTTATTTTGTTTTATTTTTGTAATGTGTTTTTGTAAAGTCATAATTTTGTTATAATATTGTTTTGAACCGCTTGCTATTTACAATGGTAATTTCATTGTGTGATTTTTATTTTTATTTATTTTTGCGGGTGAAGTGAATTGTATTAAAACCAGACCAAAAATCCTAATAATAAAACTAAATCATAATCATTATAGATGTTAATAATAATATTGGTAATCTACAAAAAATAACAAAACAAAAACGTTAAAAATTTATTATCTCAGTTTCTTAATTAATAGATAATAACAAATGAGATTTCAGTGATATTTTGATCACTCAAATATGAAATAGCTTACGACCCACTAGCGACTTAAGAACAAATGGTGCAACGGAACAAAGTACAGTGTTAGTTAATAGGGACTTTAAGCAACAGCCTCTGGTGGAACGGCAACGGCATTCTGGCGTTCTATTGCGCATGCGCGACTTTAACTGCTACTTCACGACGTTCTACTGTAACAGTCTACTACGGGAGAACAGCTGATTTGCCGTTGTCGCTACAACGTGAAAGATTAAGAAAGTTAATGTTGTTTTATGGTATGTGGCATTGTAATTGTTTATGTATATCATTAAATGCCCAAAGCAACCCTCTCCTGCTTTTTAAAATCACTTTCTTTATTTGTATTTTGTCAAATGATTAAATTATTCCCTACGCCGTACTCTTCACTGTTGCTTAGTGATTTTTGCGTTCTTTAACTATGGCAGTTAACCGTTTACTTCCGGCTGCCGTTGCCGTTCCACCAGAGGCAGTTGCTTAAAGTCCCTAATAACTAGCTAGTAGTTACTAAGCCTCTAGTGTGGACTTGGTGTTCCAATTTAAGAAAGAACTTGTTATGCACGCGCTCACATTCATATGACACTTGTGTGTGGTGTCTTAAACAAATAAATACATACTAAATTACAACTGAAATACATGCACTATACATACATTCAGCAGCAGTAAATATTACAATAAGATTAGACTGAGCACCATATCTAAAGACAGCTTACTGTGCCTTTAAGCAAAAACGACCATCATAAATAGGTTATTCACGTGAAACAACACTATATGCTGATTAAACAGTTAATATAATCTAAACATAATGCAATACACAAACTTGTCTGGTTTCGCTCCGGACGCGCGCACTTCTGAAGATGACGAAGTTATAATAGAATGGACCGGTAACAGCTTAAAACTAAAATTCTCACAATAAAGACAAGAAATGAGATGTTACAATCATATAAGCATAAGATATAATCAAACACACTTACTTCTCTTGAACGCACACACAATAAAGGAAACTCTACAGCGAGCAGTTGACAGAGTATAGAACTAGAATATCGTCCTTCTTCTGGTCGGGCCAAAACTAAATTATGTTTTATTAACAAATTTAGGGAGGAGAATGTTCAGTTGTCTGCCTGTGTTTTATACATTTGGACCTTGAGTGTGCAATAAAGATATGATGATGATTAAAATGCATTATGTCAGCATCTTATGACAGTCATAGTCTTTCAAGTCTTTTTATAAGCCTAATAAAAACAAAATCAATATTGTTTATTTTCTTTAGACACTATGTAGCCCAGCTAGGGTTATTTATAATCTCCTAAATGCATAATTCCTAATATATAAACATGTTTCTGACATTCATGGGGTTAATTGGCATACACCATGTGGTTATTTAATTGTATTGCATTTCACTCGTTCTAATGTTATAGAGATTACGGTAAATGTTTATGTGAGGGGTACTAGCACAAAACTTGTGTTTGTGTGTTTTTATTTGTGATTGGGCCTTGGTTTACTTGCTCCCGCCCATGTGCAGGTATTGAGAATTCTGATTGTTATTGGGAGGAAGATCGGAAAGTCACACTTTATTTTCTGGTGATTCAGAGAAAGAATACTTAATATTTAAATAACTGCTGACTAATGCCTGGCTCACACTACAGGAGTGTTAAAGGGTTAGTTCACCCAAAAATGAAAATTCTGTCAGTATTTACTCTCCCTCATGTTGTTCAACCCCGTAAGACCTTCGTTCATCTTCGGAACACGAATTAAGATATTTTTGATTAAATCACTTTTTGTACTTTTTCTATTACACTGACTAGAGGCCAACAGAGAAGGAAATTAATAGTTAAAATAAAGTCGTTATTTTTGTTTGTTTTTGCGCACAAAAAGTATTCTCGTCGCTTGATAAACTTAAGATTGAGCCACTGTAGTCACTTGGACTATTTTAACGATGTCTTTAATAACTTTTCAAGGCCGGCAAGTGTCAATCCCTTAGAAGCCTATGGAGGAGTGATCCAGCTCTCAGATTTCATCAAAAATATCTTAATTTGTGTTCCGAAGATGAACGAAGGTCTTACGGGGTTGAACAACATGAGGGAGAGTAATTACTGACAGAATTTTCATTTTTGGGTGAACTATCCCTTTAAAATCCCAACCGATTGTGAAATCTGTTTGCAGCACACACACTTATGGAGAATCTTTGCAGATTTTACAACATATAATTGGAAAACACACTACAAGATTTGAAATACGTGACGCATCACACACTACAAAATGTTATTAAGATTATTGTGCCAGAGGAAGCGCCTTGATATGATTCCACCATGATCACGTGATCTAACGGAACAGATCGGAAGCGGAAAAGTGGATGTAAACAAAATATCTGTCCTTCATATCAAGTCACATTCGTGAAAAGGTTGCCGTGAACAAGGAAAGCGAAATCTTTAAAAAATAAATCATCCTTTTAAGGTTTCTATTTTGGGTGAACTTGGAGCATGTGGGGGGATGGTGACATCATCGTCTATAATTCAATGTTTGATATTTTAAAACCCGGCGCAGCACAAACTAACATTTTACCGGCACAAACCAGCACAAACGAACAAGAATATTTTGGGTGAATTTGGAGCATGGGGGGGCTGAGTGACCTCAGAATGACGTAAAAATATTCTTTAAATATCTAAAAAACCAAAGAAGCACAAACAAAACTTTTTACAGCACAAACCAGCACAAACAATTGAGCATATTTTGACGACGTTATGGGTTCGGTGGGAGGACAGCTTTACGCAGGTCGAGTACCTCTAGGGCTGGGCGATATGATCAAAATCTTATATCACGATAACAATATATATCACGATATTGTCATGATTCTGCCATCATGTTCTTGACTTTCCTAGTCTTGTTGGCAGGATCATGGCAGAACCATGTTTTGTGTACTAGCGCATGGCCTGTTGTTTGGGCCATGTGCTTGTGTTGTCTCGTTAGATACCCCGCCCCCTTGTTATCCTCGTCTTGTCATTATTACCTAGTCTGTGTCACCTGTTCCCCTCATTAGTTTCTCCCTATTTAATCCCCTTGTGTTTGCTGTCCTGTGTCGGTACATTGTCAACTAATGCGTGTAACTCTTTGTGAGTACTTTGTCTGAATCTCGTGATAAGTATTGTGAGTTTGTGTAGCTGTTTGTTTTCTTCATCTTGTCATTATCAGTCAGTTTCTAGTCCCAGTTTATTTCCTGTCTTAGTCTAGGTGTACTGCCCTTCTGTCCTGTTTTGCCCCCTCGTGGGTTTTTTGTTTACTGTTTTGTGCCTCAATCCTGTGTGTCCGCATATCGTCTGCGTTTGGGTTCTCTCCTTCAACCCCATGACAGATATAGTACATTTTCTGTAAATTCAATCAATTCATAGTTTATGACCACAGGGAAAGGACTATTTCTTTTCTACATATTAAAGTATATGTATTCTAAAATGTACTCATTCATATGTGATTATTTTTCAACCTTTATTTAGAACTTCTGGGCAAATGTTTGATTAAGAATTTAGAAATATAAAATATGAATGACATATAAACCACTTTCAAAAACAAATGATTACAGGCCCAACATAAAAAATAGTGCTATATAAAATGCCAAATGTAAACATTTTGCTTTCAAGTTTAAAATGTAGCAGCAATCAGGGCTTCGAACCGGTTCAATGACCGTCTTCAGCCTAGATCTGTGGCAGGGGTTTTCGAATCAGGATTTACATCAAGATAACAACACAGAGATCCATCTCTAGCTGCATTGTGGCTTGTTTCCAGCACACATTGAAGCATGGGGTAATAGTGTGGTTGTTTATTCGAAACTGACGGCTCGGTGCTCTGCAAGCAGGCTCGGCTCTGCACGCAAACCGATCCATCGATTTCCACTTCAGCTACAAACGGGATTTGCGGCAGGATTCCGCGGGTGAAAATCATCCGCCGCTCAGATTCTGACATTCGCGCGCGTTTCTGTGGGAAATCGGAAAATGGATAATTAACAGTACATTGCATCGGTAAGTGCAAGCCACTCTGGAACAAGGCCCTTTCGCTGACTTGACTTTCTCTGTTTTCTGCAGAACCATGGATACATTCAAACTATTTTGCATTTTCTCTGCACTTCTCTCATATTTCTCAGTACCTTGTGTTACTCCATGTACAATCAAACAACATGACCTTGCTCATTGAGGCAGTAAAACTGATGAAGTCTATTCACTCTTCAAAGACCCACTCCGATGAAAATAATGTTTTTCTAGGTGTTAACATGTTCTTGTGGCATTTTTCTGATGTTAGAGGACATATCTTGAGAAAAATAAGCTCAAAGTTGTATTTCTGAGTATTTCTACATTCAAATGGCTGTGAATCAGTAGCAGACGCTAAAATGCCGGCTAAAATAGACTGGAGTTGTGACGTAGTAACTCCACTGGGCAGGGACACAAGCTCATACTCCCCTCCGCCCCGCCCGCTCAGGTTCTGAGGAGTAGAGAAGACGATGGCGGATCAACACCTATGTGCGGTAGCGGGTTGCAATGTTAAGAGGAGAGATAGTGGTATTAGCTTTCATGCTTTACCAAAACATGTTGCTGTGAGAGATAGATGGATTACGTTCCTTGGTCACGGCAATGTTAAAAACCACACATCGGTTCGCGGTCAGCACTTCACAGAAGACTGTTTCACCAACTGGCAGGAGAAAAAAATGGGCTTCGTCAGTAAATTGTTTTTGAAGCCGGATGCAGTGCCTTCCATCAAGACACCATCAACTGGACAGCCTGTGTCTTTACCGGTAAGTTTATTTTTTTTTCTGTCGGGAGCTAGTTCAACGATCCCGCCTGTTTGCTAGCACAGTGCGGCCAAAGTGGCGCTTTTCTGTAAGGAGCCAATTCAACGATCCCGCCTGTTTGCTCATTACATCAGCTATCTACCGGGCAAAAACGGCAGTGCTGCATAATGTGGCCAGGAGGGATGAAATATCTCCTCCAGGAGGGATGAAATATCGAGGCGAAGTCGAGCTTTTTTTCTATATTGACTTCTACCTTACTGAGAAAAGTGTATGATTAATGGTAAAGTTATTTATTGTGTTCTGTTTTCTCTGTTTCTTCAGAGTAACGTCACTTCTGCGGCTGCCACACAGACAAGAGATGTCGGCTGTCAGTGGGAGCCACAGAAGAGGGGAAGGGCAGCAGTGGCCACCCAGCTGTCAGAGTATAATCTCAAATCCATTCCAAGTAAAGGTTAGTGTTGATTTGTGTAATGACATGATCTAATGATTTCTATTGTCTTTAATATTTTTAGAATGAAATATCTGTGAAAATATCTGTGCTAGTGTTCATTGGTGATGTCTTAGTATATTGGTGATGTCTTTGTATGCACCGTTTCTTAAAATTGAATATGTGAATGTCACTTATTATTATGAAATAGTGTCACCGGATGTGTATTGACCCCTGGACTGTAATATGTAGTCATAGTAATACATGTCTGTTCATATTTAAAATTGGCATATTACAGCTATCCAAGTCAATCCATCCACCAGTTCCTTTGGAACCAATACTGAGGTGAAAGCAGAGTTTGGAGGCTTTACTTCAACACCGGACAAGACAAGGCCCCCAGCTTTGAAAAGGAGACGCCTTGAAACATTGCTGGATGACACAGAGGATCTGGATGATGCTGAGGAAGAACCAGTTGACAGTTCTCAGTCAACATATCACCCCAGCATGTCTTCTTTGAGTGACTCAACCATTGTCAGGTGATCACAATCTCCTCATTTTGTGATCTCAGAAAATGGATTGATATTGCTGATTTGAATTCCTTTATTGTATAATACAATTCTTTAAATATTCTTTTTTCAATTACTTTGTAGTTGAATTGCTGTATTATGTTTTATGAAAAGAAAGATGAAGTAATATAATATATTTCATCCTCCACCCACCCCACAGCCCTCCAACACCAATACAAGATATTGTAAAATATGTTGTACTGTATATGAAGATTGCCTCCTTGCTCTGTTCCATGACTGTCCAATCTGTCAGCGGACATGTGAGCTGGAGAAGTATGTCAGGGGAACATTTTTGTCTATCAGACAGAAATGTCCTTTCTGTGACTACTCCAGGCAGTGGAAAAGTCAGCCGATCATCGGCAGCACCCCAGCAGGCAACCTGCTGCAGTACACTTTACTGGCACGTCATTTAGACAGATCAGCAAAGTATGTAACAGTACATAAATGTGCATAAATGTAGCAAGAAGTGGATAAAAATATACAGCATTAATGGAAGTATGTGTGTGTAATTTCTAATGTCTAATTTCAAAACATAATCAACTTATCAATATTTGGTTGTGTTACAGGTTCTGTCTGCACTCTAAGTCTGCAATATAATAGAGAGCACATATTTCCTCCATGCCTCATCATTTATGGAGCCATGTGTTTTCGCTGTGTGGAAGCGGAACCAAGGAGGCCTGATCCAGGAAACAAAGAGTAGGCCTGGGGAGCGGAGCTTGGGGGTGACATGAGAGCCGACAGCCCGGGACACTGTGCAAAATATGGCTCTTACTCAATAATGGACCTCAACACGGGAAAAATTATTGATGTCCAGTTGGTGCAGGTGAGATTATGGCACATGCCCACTTAGTCCAAAAGGTACAGGATATTGTCCTGTACTTTTGTGCATTTTTTGTCATTTAATTGCTTGAGGATTGAGCACCCATTCACACTTTTTGATGGTTGAGGCCGTTTGGACTACATGCTCACATAGAAATGGTAAAGTTTGATTTCCACCAGAAGTCTAGGAGCCCAATAAAAACACTTAATTTATTTCTGAGTTAGATTTTATTCATTTATGCTCATGTGCAAAACCTGAATAATTCACATAGTTTTAAATAAATCTATGAAAATAAATGTCACATGGTGAATATGACATTCTGACCTTCTGCATTAATCATTTATTTTAATATCTCGCTGTTACGTTCCAGCCCCCAGAAAGGGAGGGCAACCTGATAAACCACCGCTCGGGCCCACAAATGCCAGTAAAGGAGGTATGGAGTCGTGGTGCGAGAAAAAGACACAAATTCCAAATACCGTACAAACTAAGCTTTTATTTTTGCCACGGTAATAATGTGAATGATAAACAATAATAATTTTCAGGGAGAAAGGGAAGAGCTGGACGGACCAAAGAAAAGAAATTAACAAAAGATACCCCACCGCTAACCTATTCTAATTATACACCCCACCTATCTGGCACACGATCAAGGCGCCCTAACCAAACTTACAGATGGTGGTCCGCCCAGGTCTAGCTGGTGTTTCTAGACAGAGAAGTATGCCTATGGGTGATGTATACCCCGGGGTAGCTCTAAATCTACTCCAACTCCCTATAAACAATAAAGAAAAAGAGGTTAACACAAACAAACACAAACATCAAATGCACAGTCCTGCTGTTCACAAGTTCCAAAAGTGGAACACAAAGCTAGATGTACTAGCTAACAAATCAGATTAAAACATTGTCAACACATTATCAAATGTTCCAATCATAATCTCAATAGAGAACAATAAAGTTATCTAAAAGTCACAAAAAAATACCCACAGAAGGATATCAACCACACCAACAGCAGGAGCAGAGAACAGAGCAGAGAACAGAGCAGAGAGCAGAGAGTGAACTGATTCAAAACTAGGCTTTTTAAAGAGCCCCGCCAGCTGCAGCCACTGACGAGCGGGAGGAGTTCCAAGATCCAATCAGCCGTTGAACCACAAATCAGCTGCCGGAACTGTTATAGAAGCCATCTTGCCTGTTAGAAGAAATACAAACACACAAACCACAAGCAATGCCAGAAAATAATCACTATAATACGTACCCAGTGCTCTGGGGACGTAACACGCCACCCCCCCAAAAGTTGCGCAAACCACCATTTAGTCACCATTTAGTACATCATTTAGTCTTGGTATACACGGGACAACGCGTCAGCAACTACGTTAGATGTTCCTTTGACATCAGTGATGCAGACATTATATCCCTGTAGGATCAGAGCCCACCTCATAAGACGACGGTTCTGATTGTACATTCTTCTGAGGAATGTAAGAGGATTATGGTCTGTGAATACTCTTACAGGCACAACACTAGAACCGACATATACCTCAAAAAACTGTAAGGCCAACAATAAAGCAAGTGTTTCTTGTTCAATAGTAGAATACCGGGACTGGCATGGATTGAACTTCCTGGAAAAAAAACAAATTGCCCGATCTACACCTTCCTTATCTTCTTGTACAAGGACTGCCCCAGCCCCCACCATACTGGCATCTACCTCCAATTTGAAAGGTTTGTCAAAGTTAGGAGCGGTTAGCACAGGAGTGAAAATGAGATCATTTGTGTTTGTGTTTGGAGCTCCGTCGAATTGATTCATTAATCCTTGATTTTCTTCTTTACCACTCATTTATAAACAAGTACTTTCTATTTTTATATCGTGTGAACTTATCCTCGATACTATTCCCTATAAAAAACAATCGGATTGCTTTGATATCGCTACTTAGATCCAACTTTGCGAATCCCAGCTACTAGCCTTTTAGCCCACTAGCATTTCACGCGTGGCCTCGCGCCAATCGACCGTCGGATTTTACACCCGTTTCACTGAAAGGATACGGGTTATATCCAGGATTTCAGTCCTAAATTAGTAGTGATATTGGTAGTATCACTACTAATTTACTGTTCATCTGTTATAATGGCGAATATATCGGATGTGTGTCTAACGCTACCTCTGAGTGCAGGTGAGGACACATTCGAGCTGCATTCGGTGCTGTTGGAGCTGGAGTCCGTGGAGAAGCAGATCCGTGGTCTGCTAGAGAGGCAAGCCGAGCTGCGAGATCGGCGATCAGCGCTTGAAACATCACGCGCCGATGCTCACAAGTCAGTGGTTAGTAACTTTTTGACTCCGACTTCGTCTACTCCGTGCGTTTCTCTGCCCAGGAGGACGCGATCATCTCTGGCTTCATTCACTCCGGCACCGACACAAAGCCATGGACCCTGGGTGATCCCTCAGCGGAAGACACGAGCCAGGACCAGACCAAGAACCTCTCCACCGCTCCCGGTCTTCGAGATCTCCACCCGGAACCGCTTCTCCCCTCTTCGCGAGTCGGAACGTGACGACGCCGTGATCATCGGCAGTTCCATCGTCCGTCATGTCCGCGCTACCTCAGGTAAGGTTAATGTGCGCACTCACTGCTTTCCTGGTGCTCGTGTTCTAGATGTCGCTGCACATGTTCCCGAGATCCTGAACGGTGACGAGCGCGTCGGAGCTGTGGTGCTGTGGTGCTGCACGCGGGAACGAACGACATCCGGCTGCGGCAGACGGAGGTTCTGAAGAAGGACTACAGGAGCCTGATCGAGACGGTACGCAGCACAGCGCCTGAGGCAACGATCATCGTGTCTGGACCGCTTCCCACGTACCGACTAGGACAAGAAAGGTTCAGTAGACTATTTGCTCTAAATGAATGGTTAATATCATGGTGTAATGAACAGAAACGGCTCTTTGTAAATAATTGGAATCTGTTCTGGGAGCGACCTAGGCTCTACCGTGCTGATGGCCTGCACCCCAGCAGAATCGGAGCGGCTGTGCTGTCGGACAACATCTCCAAGACGTTACACACCATCTGACTAGTAAGTCAAAGTCCAAATCACAATCTCTGCTGTCCCAACTTAATTGATACAAGTAGTGTAGAACATTATATAGAAACTGTGTCTATTCCTCGTCTAGTGAGGCCAAACAATAAATATAGTTTAGGATCTAGGAAAAATCTTATTGTAATTAAACCAGAAAATCTAAATCTCAGTGAACAAAAAGAATTTCTAAAACTAGGTCTTCTAAACATTAGATCGCTCACACCTAAGGCGGTTATTGTAAATGAAATGGTCACAGATAATAATTTCGATGTTCTGTGCCTTACTGAAACCTGGCTTAAACCAAATGATTATTTCGGTCTAAATGAGTCCACTCCACCAGGATACTGTTATAAGCATGAGCCCCGTCCGATCGGTCGTGGCGGCGGTGTTGCAGCAATCTATAGAGATATCCTAAATGTTACTCAGAAAACAGGTCACAGGTTTAATTCGTTCGAAGTACTTGTGCTAAATGTTACGCTCTTAGATGTAAGAAAGAAATCCCTATTATCTCTAGCCTTAGCGACCGTATATAGACCTCCAGGGCCCTATGCTGATTTCCTAAAAGAGTTTTCAGACTTTCTCTCAGATCTATTGGTCAATGCCGATAAAGCAATAATTGTTGGAGATTTTAACATACACGTAGATAACACAAATGATGCGTTAGGGGCTGCGTTTACAGATTTATTAAACTCATTTGGGGTCAAGCAAAACGTCAGTGGTCCCACTCATCGTCTAAATCATACACTAGATTTAATTATATCATATGGAACCAATCCAACCGATATAGATATTATAGCGCAAAGTGACGATCTCACTGATCATTGTATGGTAACGTGCATATTACGTACTGCTGAAATTTGCCATGTTGCGCCACGTTATCGACCAGGCAGAACAATCGTTCCAACCACTATAGATAGATTCACAAATAGCTTACCTGATCTATCTCAGCTGCTCAGTGAACCCCAACAAACAGATGAACTAGAGGAAATGACTAGCAGTTTGAGCACCATTTTCTCTAGTACATTAGATATTGTTGCACCAATTAGATTAAAAAAGGTTAGAGAGAAAACTAAAGCACCATGGTACAATAGTACTACACATGTTATCAAGAGAGAAACTCGTAACTTAGAGCGTAAATGGAAACAAACTAATTTAGAGGTCTTTAGAATCGCGTGGAAAGACAGTATGTCACGTTATAAAAAGGCTCTAAAAGCAGCCAGGGCTGAGCATCTCCGCAAACTAATAGAAAATAACCAAAATAATCCAAGGTTTTTATTTAACACCGTGGCTAGACTAACAAATAAACAGACATCACCAGAGCAAAATATTCCGTTACAGTATAGTTGTAATGATTTTATGAATTACTTCAATGAGAAAATAGAAAGCATCCGAAATACAATTGTAAATGTACAATCCTCTATGGTGTCTTATGATTCAGCCACAATTATCGCCCCTCAAGAACAACTACACCGCTTTACAACTATAGGACAGGAAGAGCTAAATAAACTTATCTTTGCAGCGAAACCAACAACATGTTTATTAGACCCAATACCCACTAAACTACTGAAAGAAGTGTTACCTGTAGTGGAAGAGCCTCTTCTCAATATTATTAACTCGTCTTTATCTTTAGGTCATGTTCCAAAAATATTTAAGCTGGCAGTAATAAAACCTATTATTAAGAAACCGCAATTAGATCAAAATAACTTAGCAAATTACAGACCCATTTCAAATCTTCCATTTATATCTAAAATACTAGAAAAAATTGTGTCCGCTCAATTGTGCTCTTTCTTGCAAGAAAATGATATCTATGAAAAATTTCAGTCAGGATTCAGACCACATCATAGCACAGAAACTGCGCTAGTTAAAATTACAAATGATTTACTTTTAGCTTCTGACCAAGGCTGTATCTCAATACTAGTTCTACTCGATCTTAGCGCTGCGTTCGACACTATAGATCATAAAATACTCTTAGATCGACTACAAAACTACACTGGTGTTCAGGGACAGGCATTAAGCTGGTTTAGATCGTACTTATCAGACCGTTACCATTTTGTCTGTTTAAATGGTGAAAAATCGAAGATAACGTCAGTAGACTATGGAGTGGCGCAAGGATCGGTGTTAGGCCCTCTGCTATTCTCAATATATATGCTGCCACTGGGTAATATTATAAGAAAACATGGAATTAATTTCCACTGTTATGCTGATGACACTCAATTATATATTTCATCAAGACCAGATGAAAACACTAACTTATCTAAATTGACAGAGTGTCTTAAAGATATAAAATGCTGGATGACGTGTAATTTCCTGCTATTAAATTCAGATAAAACGGAGGTATTACTTATTGGTCCAAAAAACTACCCACAAAACCTCGTACAATACAACTTTAATTTAGAAGGATGTCCAGTTACTTTATCCACTACAGTAAAAGACCTGGGTGTTATACTAGACCGCAACTTGTCTTTCGAAAATCATATTTCATATGTTACAAGAACAGCCTTCTTCCACCTTAGAAATATTGCTAAGCTACGTAACATGCTATCTGTTTCTGATGCAGAAAAGTTAGTTCATGCATTCATGACCTCAAGACTAAATTACTGTAACGCTTTATTAGCTGGTTGTCCTACATCCTCAATAAACAAGCTACAGTTAGTGCAAAATGCAGCTGCTAGAGTTCTTACTAGGTCAAGAAAATATGATCATATAACACCAATTTTATCATCTCTGCACTGGTTACCTATTAAGTTCCGTATCAATTACAAAGTACTATTACTGACCTATAAAGCCCTAAATGGTCTAGCTCCTGTATATTTAATGGACCTTCTATCGCCCTACAATCCATCGCGTTCTTTAAGATCCCTAAATTCGAGGCTTCTGGTCATTCCTAGGATATTCAGATCTACTAAAGGAGGGAGGGCGTTCTCGCATTTCGCTCCTAAACTCTGGAATAGCCTTCCTGATACTGTTCGTTGCTCAGACTCGCTCTCCCAGTTCAAAACTAGATTAAAGACGCATCTCTTCAGCCAAGCATTCACATAATGCTTGCCTCTTATACTACTGTTGAATCAGATCGAATGCATTAATATTATGAACAGCAGCTACGCTAATTATTTCCCATCTGCTTTTCTGCTGTTATCTCGGGACGCCAGTCCCGAGGTAAATAGCGTTCTTCAGCTACAGTCTGTATCCAGCCTCTCACGGAGACTTCAGAGTCCCCAACACCTGCGATGAGATGACTCGACGCCTGTGAAGAGACGACTCAACGCCGGCGATATGTTATGCCCTAAATTAATACATGATGATTAACTAACTGTATTTTTTACGTACATTTCTGAAATGCACTTTCTGTAAAGCTGCTTTGAAACAATATGTATTGTGAAAAGCGCTATACAAATAAATTTGAATTGAATTGAATTGAGTGCTACAAAGCAGTACTTTTGCTGACTCAAAAGCAGAGTTACACTCTGCGGATCATTTAAAAGATATTTTTGAACTGAGCAAAGTGGTTAGGGGTGCTACTACCGTTGACAAGTTTTTACAAAAAGTCCGGTAGTAACCCACCATTCCAAGAAAACGACGCAACTGACGGCGTGTTTTAGGGGCAGGATAGCTAGCAATAGCTTCCACCTTGCTTGCAATGGGACGCACTTGCCCACGACCCACCTTTTTCCCCAGATATGTTACAGTAGCCTTACCGAATTCACATTTAGCCAAGTTGAGGGTTAGCGAAGCATTCTCCAACCGCTGGAACACCAAACTCAACGTGGATAGATGTTCAGGCCACGTAGGTGAGTATACTACTACGTCATCAAGGTAAGATGTACAGTTAGGGACGTCATCAAACACAATGTTAACCAACCGCTGAAATGTAGCGGGTGCATTGCACATTCCAAACGGCATAACCGTATACTGTACAAAGGTATCGGGGGTCACAAAGGCCGAAATATCAGAAGCCCGTGGGGTTAAAGGCACCTGCCAATAACCTTTAAGCAAATCGAGTTTACTTACAAAAACAGCCGAACCAATCCGGTCAATACAGTCTTCTATCCTGGGCAGCGGATAGGAATCTGGCACAGTTACTGCATTGACTCGACGGTAATCCGTGCATAGACGGGACGTGCCGTCCGGTTTTGGAACTAAAATACACGGAGAGCTCCAAGCACTATGACTACGTTTTGCCATGTCATGTTTTAACAAGTAGTCAACCTCATCTTTCATTAACTCACGTTTTTTTATATTAACCCGATAGGGATGTTGGCGAATAGGAGATGTACTGCCAACATCCACATCGTGCATCAAAACAGACGTGCTCTTAGGTACATCCTGAAACACAGTAAGAAAAGACTGTATTAAAGACACCAGATCATTTTTTTGACTGCCATCCAAATGTTCCATCAACGAAGGTAAGTTTTGTAGCATCTCTGAATTACTAAGACGTTTACACTGTTGTAATGAGTGACGCAATTCCAAACCATCATTATTGCTCTCCTCTAGGTCCACAGTAGGCACAGGCACCACCAATGCCATGCTGGAACCCGCAGACGGAACCGGAGCACTAGAGGGGTTGTCGGAAGAATTACGCACCTAATAGGCTTTAAGCATGTTCACATGACACAAACGAGAAGAGTGCCTGCGATCTGGTGTTTTGATAATATAATTAGTATCACTGACTTTGCGCTCAACAACATACGGTCCAGAAAAACTGGCAGACAGTGATGAACCTGGGATTGGTAACAAAACCAGTACTTGATCCCCTGGCAAAAACACACGGTCTGTTGCTTGTTTGTCATACTGTTTTTTTATACGTGACTGAGAGGAAGAGAGAGACTCCTGAGCTAGCATGCAAGCAGCATGCAGCCTCTCCCGCATCTGACTTACAAAGTGTAACACATTCTTAGGGTTGCTACTAGGCACATCAGATAGAACACGCTCTTTTAACACTTTTAATGGACCCCTAGGTGTGTGTCCGAACACGAGGTCAGCAGGGCTGAACCCCAACGATTCCTGCACTGTTTCCCTAACAGCAAACAACACAAAGGGCACCCCCTCATCCCAATCAGCACCTGTTTCCATACAATACTTCCTCAGCATGGTTTTGAGTGTCTGGTGCCAGCGTTCAAGAGCCCCCTGACTCTCTGGGTGGTAAGCGCTGGAAACCTGGTGCGATATGGACAATGTTTCTAATGCAGAAGAAAACAGTTTGGACATGAAATTAGTTCCTTGATCCGTCTGGATCACTCTAGGGAGACCAAAGGTGGAAAAGAACTTGACCAGACTCTTAATAATCGTCTTAGCTGTAATTGTACGGAGAGGAATAGCCTCCGGATACCGAGTGGCGCTGCACATAATGGTAAGCAGAAACTGGTTACCTGTTCGAGTTTTTGGCAATGGACCCACACAGTCAACAATCACCCGCTCAAACGGTTCTCCAATCACGGGAATCGGTTGAAGTGGCACACGAGGAACAGGTTGGTTCACTTTTCCTGTAAGCTGGCATACATGACAGGTTTTACAGTATTGCACAATGTCTGATTTTAATCCTGGCCAGAAGAAATGTCGGAGGACTCTGTTGTATGTTTTGGTTACCCCTAAATGTCCGGACCATGCAGGGTTATGAGCCAGTGACAATACTTGTTGTCGTAGTGGAGATGGAACAACTACCTGCCAAACTGTATCCCAGTCCTCACCTGTTTTATGCGCAGTCCATTTACGCATTAGAAGACCAGCGTCCACAAGGTAAGCAGCCCCCTGTACTTTTGCCTTTTCAAGAGAGACCACAGAATCAAAGCATTTATTAAGGCTGACATCCTCTTTTTGCCACTCAATCAGCCTCTCTGGTGTGATGGATGACAACACATCACCTAACTGGGAAGCGACTCCGCATCACCCTTTTCTCAGCCTGCACAGAAGGTGACCCCTCTAGTTTAGGTTCTACATCTACAGGTTCAACTCGTTCAAGAATAGTGTCAGATAAATTCACTGTATCCCCCTGCATACAAGCCTGTGCCCGTGTTAAAAAACATGCAGGGAACACTTGAGGGTACTTCTGAAGTAGAACAATGTCAGAGACATTAGACTGAGGTCTGTCTGTTACTTCTAGTACTGGAGACACCTTACCTCCAGCAATGTCGTTTCCTAATAATAATGCTACCCCTTCCACTGCCAGTGTAGGCACCACCGCAACACGGAACTGACCTGAAACCAAATCAGAATGCAAGTGAACCCAGTGTAAAGGCACAGAAATTGGGTTGGCTTCAATACCACACTAAAGTATATGTGAACCACAGTATGTCTGATCAGACCATGGCAACACATCTGTAAGGATAACTGACTGAGCCGCACCAGTGTCACGTAAGATTTTAATGACCCTCTGGTCTTCAGTTTTCCCTGTGCATGAAACACACCCTACAGACACAAACGGAGCATATACCATATATCACATCTAGCTTCCTGGAAAGAAACAGATTGAGTTAAACCAACACTCTTACGAAAAGGCGGAGGTGACTTAGACTTGTTCTTAAGTAAGGAACAATCTGAGATTAAATGGCCTTTCCGGTGGCAATAAAAACATTCCCTCTTCTTTCCTAGGAACAGTAGAAGGATCCGAAGAGCGTGATGCACCGACCGCTGATGATCCGAACGTCCTACTCTGGCTGGATGCTGTGAACACCGTTTTATGCGTTAAGGCATATTCATCGGCCAGGACGGCTGCCTGATCCAACGTCGCCACCTTGCTTTCACTCAAATGCATCACTATTCTTTCAGGTAGGTTGTTCTTAAAATCTTCCAACAATATCTGATTTCTCAAAGCCTCATAAGTAGATGTTTTATTGGCTGCACACCAGCGGTCAAATAAGGACTCTTTGTCCCTGGCAAATTCAACAAATGTTTTACTACCGCTTTTCTTATAATTTTGTAAATCGTTGTCTATAAGCCTCTGGCACCAGCTCATAGGCACGCAACACGGTAGCTTTAACCACCTCATAATGTAAACTGTCCTCTATAGAGAGAGAGGCCACAACCTCCTGGGCCTTCCCAGTTAGCTTACATTGGAGGAGTAGAGGCCAGACCTCTTTTGGCCACTTTAGGGCAGCAGCTACCCGCTCAAAAGCAGAGAAGTATGAGTCTACCTCAGACTCACGAAATGGGGGAACCACCGCAATGTTCCTCCCCACATCAAAATGATCTGGCTTGCCCACTGGGTGAGAAGATGCCCCAGCCTCAAGCTCCATTGGCCGAATGTGAATTCGAGCTTCCTTGTCTGCCTCTATTTTCTATCTCATACCTCTTTTTGTCTTCCCTGTCTTTTAGGTCTGCTTCCAGACGGGCTGTTTTGAGCTTCAACCGAGTGACCTCTACAGACTCGGGGGACACAGGAGACAACGGGTCATACTTTGGCAGAGTTCGAGGCACCGGAGCTTCCCCACCTCCCACACCGCCCCTCGACCGTGCAGGCGAAGGATTCTCTACGGCACCCTCGTCCTCCCTCTCATCCTCTGTTTCCACGTCCTCCACAGCCATCACTCCTGCCTTTGACAGACTCAACAAATGGCTTTTGATCACCATTACTAAATTTGCTTTACGAGCCTGCCTATCAACTGTAATATTGTAGTAGTCCGCTAGTGCTAACAAATCCACCTTACACAGGTTAACCAATGAACCCAATGAGGGCTCCGCAATAAAGCCTGCCACATCTGAAGTAGCCGCCATGCTCACACCTCATCCAGTACAATCCTGCACTATTCAGTACACAATGAACACTACAAATAATAATAAACTACAGGACAGAACAACAACTACTATGCAAGTCAACACTATTTGACCTTACTCACACCTCAACACCAAGGGGTCCCGGACGAGCCCCCATTTGTTACGTTCCAGCCCCCAGAAAGGGAGGGGAACCTGATAAACCACCGCTCGGGCCCACAAATGCCAGTAAAGGAGGTATGGAGTCGTGGTGCGAGAAAAAGACACAAATTCCAAATACCGTACAAACTAAGCTTTTATTTTTGCCACGGTAATAATGTGAATGATAAACAATAATAATTTTCAGGGAGAAAGGGGAGAGCTGGACGGACCAAAGAAAAGAAATTAACAAAAGATACCCCACCGCTAACCTATTCTAATTATACACATCACCTATCTGGCACACGATCAAGGCGCGCTCTAAATCTACTCCCCCAACTCCCTATAAACAATAAAGAAAAAGAGGTTAACACAAACAAACACAAACATCAAATGCTCAGTCCTGCTGTTCACAAGTTCCAAAAGTGGAACACAAAGCTAGATGTACTAGCTAACAAATCAGATTAAAACATTGTCAACACATTATCAAATGTTCCAATCATAATCTCAATAGAGAACAATAAAGTTATCTAAAAGTCACAAAAAAAAAATACCCACAGAAGGATATCAACCACACCAACAGCAGGAGCAGAGAACAGAGCAGAGAGCAGAGAGTGAACTGATTCAAAACTAGGCTTTTTAAAGAGCCCCGCCAGCTGCAGCCACTGACGAGCGGGAGGAGTTCCAAGATCCAATCAGCCGTTGAACCACAAATCAGCTGCCGGAACTGTTATAGAAGCCATCTTGCCTCTTTGCAAAATGGAGAAAGAGGGCCTGATTAGGAGTCTCGATTTTCCGGAAAAATCTGCTGTGAAAGTTGCATCAATTGTCACTGACAGACATTCTCAAATCCAGAAGTTTTTGAGGATTGAGAGGAACGATATTGAGCACTTTTATGATGTTTGGCATGTTGCCAAAGGTTAAGTAAATTTAAAAAATTGTTATTCACATGGTTCTTGAACTGTGATATACACGGTCCCAAGTAACAGACTTCCATTTGCTCATTCTCGCCATTCAGGTGTTGCGAAGAAAGTGGAGGCTCTGGCAAAGATGAAGGACTGCAATGAGTTAAAGAGATGGCAGCAAAGCCTGGTAAACCATCTGTACTGGTGTGCCATCTCTTCCTCATTGGGTGAAGAAGCTGTAGCTAAGTGGACATCGTTCAATAATCATGTCCAGAACATCCACAGCCATGACAACGTCCTCTTCCCTGAGTGTCTGCACCCTGCCTTGGATGGAAGCCGCCCCAAAAATGGTTGAAATCAGGCATGTAATCTCAAGATCATGTAGTGTACTGGTATCCATGCTTTTGTTTGCTATAAATAATACATATCAACATTAAATTGCCAACTTGTTTGTGCTATTGCACAACTTTCCTAAAAGTGATATTGGATATGTGTAGGGAAAAAGAATATTCTAATATTAATTCTATCAATATTTTAATTGCAGCATCAACGGCTTTGTTTAAACTGCAGAGGATTGTGTCAAACAAATACCTCTTAAAAGGTGTGGCAAAACTCAGCCCAAGGCACCAAACATCGGCCATTGAGGGTTTCCACAGCGTCATTCTGCGATTTGCCCCCCAAAATGTCGTCGTCTCCTACAGGGGAATGCTATGCAGGTAAACAGAATAGTCAATTTATTTGTTATTTGGAAAAGCACACACCTGTCTCTCACCTATATTCTTAGTTGAATCCAGGTTGGAATTTATTCTTTTTTTTTTTTTTTGGATGGCCATTTGATATATTTGTGATTTCAGGTTGTATCTCGCTTCGCTGCATTTTAATGAAAATGGAAACAGGGAACAGCTGACGTCTAGAGACGGAACCCCAGCATACAAGATCAAATACCCCAAGCACAAGAAAGGAAAACACACGATCCAGCCACTGAAGAAAACACCATCATATGGTATATTAAAGACATATCAATAATTGTTTTATTTTTATTTATTTTTTTGGTACATACAGATCAATGATTATCTTTTCACACAAGGTGAAATTTCTAAAGTTAATCATCGACTCTGTGGGTCTAGGTTTGGTATCTCTTTTTAAAAAGTGTCTCAATACAGGCTCTGTTCCAGTTAATCTCAAAGTGGCTACGGTCACTCCTTTGCTCAAGAAGCCTTCACTGGATCCCTCTATTTTACAAAATTACCGACCCATCTCTGTCCTGCCTTTCATTTCCAAGTTATTGGAGAAAATCGTGTTTAATCAACTCCAGCACTTTCTTTTAAATAACTGTATCTATGAGGCTTTTCAATCTGGGTTCAGGACTGCCCACAGCATTGAGTCCGCCCTTCTGCGAGTGCTAAACGACAATTTTATCTCCACTGATTCTGGTGATTCTCTTAGACCTTTCGGCAGCTTTTGGTTTCGGTCGTACCTTTCTGACAGAAAGTTTTTAGTTAAGATGGGTAATTTCTCCAGCTCCAGGGCCCCTCTAACCTGTGGTCTTCCACAGGGCTCCATTTTGGCTCCCTCTTTATTTTCTCTATACATGCTACCGTTGGGCGCTATCTTAAGGAAACGCAGTGTATCATTTCATTTGTATGCGGACGACACCCAAATTTACATTCCATTCAAGAGAAATGATCCTGCAGCGTTAAACTCTCTTCTGCTATGCCTAGAGGAGGTGAAGGCATGGCTGGCTCAAAACTTCCTCTCTCTAAATGATGATAAGACCGAGGTCATTGTTTTCAGCCCAAGTGAAAGGTCTCAGTGTATAAGCCCAGACTTGGGGAGCCTATCTCCCTTTAAGTCTACAGGAGTGTGGAACTTAGGTGTTCTTGTTGACCAGTCTTTAAAATTTGACAAACACATATCAGCTGTCATCAGCTCCGGTTTCTACCAACTTCGTTTACTATCTAAAATCAAAGGCTTTCTTACTCCGATAACTTTGGAAATGGCGGGTCATGCATTCATCACGTGTAGGCTAGACTACTGCAATTCACTTTATTGTGGGATATCAGTTTCTCAAATTGCCCGTCTTCAGTTGGTCCAAAATGCTGTGGCTAGACTTATTCTCAACTGTCGCAAATATGACCATATCTCTCCAATTCTTAAATCGTTACACTGGCTGCCAGTCCGGCAGAGAATAGATTTTAAAATCCTCCTATTTGTTTTCAAATCTTTACATAACTTAGCTCCAGTCTATCTTTCCGAACTTATTCATCCCTATACTCCGTCCAGAAGCCTAAGGTCTCACGACCAGGCTCTGTTGGTAGTCCCTCGTGTCAGACTTAAGCGTAGAGGGGAGCGTGCTTTTGCAGTGGCAGGGCCTCGTCTGTGGAACACCCTGCCCCTAGAGATCCGAACGGCCCCCAACCTTTCTATCTTTAAGTCTTTGGTAAAAACCTACCTGTTCTCTTTAGCATATTGATCTCTATTTTTTTTATTATTTTTACTATTTTACAATTGAGTCTCTGACAAGGCTACTCGTAGCTTTGCTTATTTTTATGTGTTCTATGGGTTGTTTTGCTGTTTTTACTTTTCTTATTTGTGTGTTCTGTAAAGCACTTTGGTCTGTCTAAGCGGCTGTTTAAATGTGGTATATAAATAAATGAACTTGAACTTGAACTTTTCTTCCCAGCCTATGTGGACAACCTAATGCGCGAGGTGCTGCATTCTTCGAGGTGCTGCATGAACCAGCAAAATTCACTGTTGAGCTTCATGAACTGAAGATCCCAGACACCCTGTGTTCACAGTTCCACAGACCAGACAAGCAAGAGGCTGTTGCTGCCTATGTATCTCATTTCAGCCACTGATGTACTTTATTTATTTAGCGTCTTGGCAGACGTCAAACACAAATGTCATGGCAGTCTATTCTGGTTGATTATTTTAATTCATATGATGTTTAATTTCAATCATTAACAAACAGTGCCTGGAGTCAGGACAAGACAGAGAGGATATTAATATTAACTGTGTATATATATATATATATATATATATATAGAGAGAGAGAGAGAGAGTTATATTTTTGTAATTCAAGAGAATAGTAAAGTACAATTATTTTTTCAAAATCTTTTTATTTCTTTTCTTTTTTTTTCTTCATCTGAAAAAAGGCAATCATCTAGTGGTGTAAGAAGCCAACATAATTTCCCTCAGGGTCTGGATACTGCTGGCGGATTCTGACCACGACACAGGATGGTATCACTATCCTATTGCCATGGCCCAAGTACACCCACACCCAGCTGACAAACTGGCGGTAGGCCAGATACCTCCTCTGCCTGGGAAAAAAAAAATGCAAGATTGTAACTACTGTATATACTTAAATTTATACTTTGATAATAATATAAATAAAATGTGATTAATGTTTTAGTAAATCATTATTTGTTTCAATATTTTGTACTACAAAAATCTGAAATGCAGACATTTTGAGACAACACAATGTGGGATCTTGTGATTTCTAGAGAATAATAAATACATGCACAATTGAACTTTAAACTTTAGACTTAGGTTTTCAATGTGCTCTATAAGTAAACTTAAATTTAAACTTGATTCTGCAGCACTATGATTTATTCTTTGTGTGATAGCTATGAAAACTTCAAAAAGGTTAATCTGACTAAATGTTTGGAGCATGTCCACAAACATATTTATTTACTAACATGTTATTAGGAGTTATTGGCCTGAAATAGTCAATTCAAGAGATTACAAAAACAATACCATTCTGATACATCCACTTGTAGACGACTAGATCTATGTACGTCCTCTTGTTCCTCGTCCGAGCTGGCATCTGGCTGAAAACTGTACGGCTGGATAGCTCCAATATTGCTCTCCATTTTTGTTGCACCGGTAATGACAGGTTGGGGGTGTAAGCTAGCGGGAGAGACAGAGCTCTCAGCAACGGGGAGGGTCGTCTCCGTGCCAACGGCTCCGCCCACAACGCAGAGGCGAATTGCTAATGAGCTACTGCCGCTCTGCTGAAGCGAAGTCCCAGAAAACGGCACAGGTTTTGTGATTTTGGCTAAAAATGGCATAATCATAATTTAAAGACCACTGGGAATGTTTAAAAATAGCTCAAAATATGATCGGAGTGGGACTTTAATGATATTACGGACTTTTGGGTTAATGTCTGACAGATTATTTATCACTCTGGCTCTGCTGTCATGTTTTATTATGAGAATGCTCATTTAAATTATTGCATTACCTAACAATCTGCATACAACTGTATTGTTAAATCAACATTACTGTAGTGCCTCAGCTGTGCTCTGTCGGGCCTTGATTATATTACTGCTTATGATCTCTGGTAATTGAGATTCCCTGATTCCCACCATGAATGATGCATGGTTGTTGTTTAAAGATCTTCTTACTGCTGTGATCAACAAACATGCCCCAAGCAAAAAGATACCCATAAATGTCATGTCCTCCCTGGCCCTTCTTCTGATGTTTTTTTCTGGTGTTGTTTTTCCTATGGATCGTGTGGCCTCAAACAACATATGTTTTGATGATTTTCATAGCCGCAATAACCTTGGGTTTTTGCATGTAAACGCAAGAAGTATATTACCTAAACTGGACCAGCTTAAAGTATGGGTTGAGAGTTCTAACCCTGACGTTTTAGTGATCACTGAGACATGGTTGCGTCACTCTATTCCCTACCCTGATCTGTATTTATCTGGTTACAACCTGTTTCGGCAGGATAGGTCATCTAATGATGGGGGGGGTGGCAATTTTCACCAAAGAACATCTTCAATGTAGTATAGCCCTGGCAAAGTCTATACCCAAACAGTATGATCTTCTTGTTCTTAACATGAAACTATCAAACAGCTTTTCTTTATCTGTGGCTGGCTGCTATTCGCCCTCCATCTGCACCAGCATGTACCCTAGAGGCCTTAAGCAATGCTCTTGTGCCTTTCACCAGGTCCGAGTTGATTATACTTGGCGACCTAAACTGGGACATGCTTAAGCCCCCTGAGAAAGTTGTACAACAATTTGATTGCCTAAACCTTAACCAAATCATAAACCTACCTACCAGATACAACCCAAAAAGTTGTGACAAGGCCACATTGATAGATTTTGTGTTTACAAACGCCCAATTCATGTACCTATCGGGTGTTTTTTGCAATGACTTCAGCGACCACTGTTTCATTGCTTGTGTTAGAAAACACCTTTCTGTCAAACAGCCTGTTGTAATCACTACTAAACGTACTCTGGAACATTTTCAAGCTTTTTTACGTGATCTGGCCCAAGTAAGTTGGTATAGAGTCAGCCTGATTCCCACCGTGAATGATGCATGGTTGTTTCTTAAAGATCTTCTTACTGCTGTGATCAACAAACATGCCCCAAGCAAAAAGATACGCATAAAAAACCGCAACAGCCCATGGATTAATCGTGATCTAGCTGTTCTGCTTCAGCAAAAAATACAGCCAGGTGCAGAGAACGCAAGTCACATTCTGCCAAAGACAACCTTTTATTTCGTCAAATTAGGAACAAGGCCACACAAGCGGTGAGGGTGGCTAAAGCTGGCTTCTTTAAAGAACAGTTCACACTTTGTGGTGCGAATCCAAAAGCATTTTGGAATACGGTAAAAAAAAAGTTGAAAACAAACCCCGGACCATACCATTGTCCATAAAAGTGGATGAAATAGTTGTTACTAATAAAAACTCCATGGCTGAAGCATTTAATCACCACTTCATAAATTCTAGCTTTGTTTCCAAGGCGTTACACCCTATCGCTACAGCCCCTGCAGTCTCTAATACCTGCAGCCTTTTAGCACCTCCTTTTAGCACAGTTTTTCCATCCGGCCTGTTTTAGTGGGGGAAGTCCTGAAAGAATTGACCGCGCAGGACGCCAATAAAGCGGCTGGATCAGATGATCTTGTGATAGCAAATGTGATATTGGCGCATAGCCAATATCAACGTGAGTGATATGATCGCTCTCAGCTGTCAAGTCATCATGCAATTTTCATTGAATTGTAGGCCTAATTGTTTGACAGTTACATATATATCCTCGGAAAAACTAACACCAGCGCATTGCCATTGCAACTTACATGATATGTCGGATGCCGTTCCCCACAACAGGCTCCACCACTAACTTCACTCGCATTATCGACGTAAAACATCATCCTTTACATATAACAGTGAGTCTGTGGACACGCTGCACGGCACAGATTGTACTACGGACTGTTTGAATTGAGCAGTGTAACTTTCTAGTTTGGTTGACTGTATTTTATTTTGATAATGAACAGGGTGCGATGTTAGCAATGCTAGATTATGTTGTGTGCGCGATCGCAGGTATTTGTGTCCCTCTGAGGAACCTGTTACTCCGTAATTTATGGTCATATGGATAGAAACAAGACACGATTCAAAACTGTAAAGCTTTTGTAAAATACAGAAAAACAAGCATGATCCATTTTCTGCCGTCTCGGTTTCCTTTCGTGAACTTTGGACCCCGTCACAATGAACCGAAGATCAGCAAAATTTTTCATTTCGTTTTGTTAATCTGTAATTTTTTAAGTGAAATTTATTTTGCATATAGGCCTATATATTAGTTTTATATATTTAGTTTTATTCTGTTTTCTCCGTTCACATAAGCGCTTTAAGTGTGTGATGTGACGTTGTGTGAATCCATGTTCTACACTATCCTGCAATTTTCGCTTGTTTCAAAACACACTAGCTGCATATTACCTGGTTCTGTTACTGAAGAATCCAACACAAGACAACGATATGGCGCAATCAAACTGATACTGTTACATGATTGGCTGTTATCGTGTCACACCCTACATTGCTAGGTTACTAGAAAGTGAGTGCCTTTGTGCATGCAACCAAACTTGCTTCGCAACCTGGTTTATTCCAACGAAGAAAAAAAAAGATCAAACGCATTTTTTATTGATATTGTCTATCGTGAGACATATTGTTATCGTTTTATCGCCCAGCCCTAAGTCTGGCCATCTTGGAATAGAGAAGACTACAGAACTATGTAGGAATCGTTTCTACTGGCCACCTATGATCACAGAAGTGGAGCAGTACGTAAAAAATTGCGGACGATGCATAGCAAGGAAAACATTACCCCAAAGATCTTACCAGAGTCACATCACCAGTAGTGGACCGATGGACCTAGTTAGGGGCCAAGCACCGAAGGTGCGGAGGCACCTATTGTATCTGTTCCGGTTCTTATTAGGGGCCAAGCACCGAAGGTGCGGAGGCACCTATTGTATCTGTTCCGGTTCTTCTTCTTATTATTATTATTCTTCTTCTTCTTCCGACTGGGCGTCTATGGCAGCCCCTAGAACCGTGTCCGGGAAAGTTGTTCCGGTTTGACATTCTGATAGAGGACAGTCCCAACAGTAAGTGCACCAATTTTGGTGTCTCTAACTCATTCCCTCTAGCGCCACCACCTGTCCAAAGTTTCAAAATCATTATGCTAATAACTTTTGAACCGTTTGGCCTATCAACAAAATAATTTTTTCCTCTGATTCCTGAGCTCATGACGATTCGATCGCACCCTATGACGTCATTTTCCGTCATAAAAATATGGCCGCCATTTTGAATTGTCCAAAAAACCTACTTTTGCAAACTCGTCCTAGACGGTTTGTCCGATTCTCACCAAAATTGCACCAGATCATCTCCAGGCATTGGCAACAAAAATTTATGGAATTCAAGTCGATTCGTCAAACCGCTTTCGATAAATGCGCAAACAAATTTTACGTAGCGCTTGCGAAAACAGACGTAAGGCTGTATCTCCGCAACCCTTAATCGTATTCAGACCAAACTTGGTACATGTCATCCCAAGCATGACCTGAGGCTACATGCTGCGTTTCGGCGCAGTGTCACCTACTGGTCCGGAGATATGAAAAACGGCTATTTTCGCTCATAACTTCTGAACGGTTTGTCCAAAAATCATAAAAGTGGTCTCTTTAGATTCAGGGCGTCATGCCGAGTCGACTGATATCCAATTTTCCCAGATCGGCCATTTTGGCTGTCGGCCATTTTGAATTATGTGCTAAAATGCTGTATTTTTTGAACGCATGAACGAATTGTTACGAAACTCGGTATGGGTCATCAGTACGATGCCCTGAAGGAGCCTGAGAAGTTTCGAAACAGCGCCACCTAGTGGTAAAATTTATTTTTCAAATGCTTATAACTCTGGCTGTGGTTGACTTATTTTCACGGGAGTCATCTCGTTGAGGTCCTGAATCGTTGCCGAGTCCAGAGATACCAAATATGCTAGGTTTCGACTTACGGTTTGTGTAGTGTTGTGATTTAGTGGTTAAAAAACATTTGCTGATATCTTCAAAACCGTTAGTCCGATTGAGACGAAACCACCGTCAGAAGTACGCAATCATAGCTTGTTAACCACATGCTAATGCCCAAATGTGAAAATATTGATAGTAAGGGGTAGTACAATTCAATAAAAGTCGTGTGTCAGTCATTTTTTACGTGTTTTTTCATATAAATGTCTATAACTCCGAAGCGAATTGAGATATTTTCATCAAATTTGGCACACACATGTATGGGCTCAGTCTGAGGACACATGAAAAAATTTTTGGGATTTTGCCTCTTGTTGGCGCTATAATAGAAAAAAACATGAAATTCCCATTGACTTCAATACAGTTTTGTGATGTAAAATGCTATACTTAATGAATGCATTGCTGTAACATTAGGAAACTCATAATTTGCCACCAGCACCATCCCCTGAAGGTACTCAAAAGATTTTGAGACAGCGCCACCTGTTGGTCAAAAGTTAAAATTAAAATTCCAAAAATGCTAATAACTTTTGAAAAAATATGCTTATTGTAATGACACTGGTCTTAACAGATTCCTTGGGTCATGCTGAGAACATAGATACCAAGTTTGACGTATTTGGACGAACTTCCTGTCCGCCATCTTTATTTACTTTCAAAACCTTCTTTTTCGAACTTCTCCTAGACCATTCGTCCGATTTTCACCAAAATCGAATCATATCATCTCCAGACCATGCCGACTAAAAGTTATGGATTTCGTGACGATAGACGAAACCGTTTTCGTATACCACAGCATCAAAGTTGAGGCATGCTGCCAAAATGACTATTTAGGCTTTATCTTTGCAATGCCTTCACATTTTGACACCAAACTTTGTATGTGTCATTGTCACCTCACTCTGATCACAATGCATTGATTTCATAACTGCGCCACCTATTGGTCGAAAGTGATAATCCATTAAATCATACTTTTAGTTAATGTATATGATTTTTCAGCCATTTTACCAAAATTCTCTTAAAATGTCCTTAATTGCTCCTTGCTGCAGTTGATCTGCCACTCCAACCCATGATGGCATCTGTTGCCGCTTCTTGCACTTGGCCCCGGTAATGGCTGCTTGCAGCTATATTTTGTATTGATTTCCTATCCATTGAACCAGACTCTATGGGGATTTGCAATGTTTTGGTTATTACAGACAATTTAACTCGCTACGCCCAAGCATATCCAGCAAAAGACCAGAAAGCATTGACCGTGGCCAAAATTCTAGTTGAGAAGTTTTTTGGGCATTATGGTCTGCCTGCCCCCATTCATTCAGCAAGCTTATCAAAGAGTTGCTGGGAATCTTTGGAATTCGTAAGTCCAGAACATCCCCTTACAATCCCCAGGGAGACCCACAGCCTGAGCGGTTTAACCGCACTCTTCTTTCCATGATGGGAACACTAAATGCAGCCAAGAAAAGCAAATGGAGTCAGAGTATCAGCCAATTAGCACACATGTATAACTACTAAAAATGAAACAACTGGGTACTCACCGTATTATCTGTTATTTGGAAGAGAGGCTCGTCTTCCTGTGGACCAGGGGTCGGCAACAGCCAAAACTGGCCCGCCAGCAATAAGATTGTTCTGATAGTGGCTGGTTCTGAAATAGATTTGTCATGACAGCAACAGTTACTCACAATCACTTCGTCTTTAGTGATTTTGCCTTAAAAATAAAAGTTGAGAACGTTTTTGCAGCAATGTTTTATTTTATGATGAATTGAGAGCTTTTAATTTGAAAAGTTCTGAAAGACATTCAAAAGAGTCTGTGGATCGCTGCGTTGCAGATAAGACACGCCGGCTTTGCATTCACAAAACTAGAGTGGATGAACGCATAGTTGCGTTTCCATTCTTCTTTGTCTGTCCTATTTTCACTGTCAACTTTCCTCTTTAGACTCTTTGATAATGCCATTTTCTCTCATTAGCTAGCTCAAATGTTAACATCACTCTGCACACGACGTAATAGCGTATCTCCAGCATGCAAAGAATTTTAAAAATGCAGTTTAGTATGTGAGGATGCCAAGGAATCATTTTAGTGTAAAAAAAAAAGTGTAACAAGTAGGCTATGTCAAATAATTATTACAATAAATTGCTCCATTGTGTAACAAGCCAATTAAAATTATACATATTTATTATTCACAGTATGGAATGAGGAAATAAAACATAGTTTGTTAAGAGCATGACTCAAACATGCCATTAATTGAGCGTCAGCGTCAGTTCTGGCAGGCCAAGTAGTCAAGATGCTGCTAACGCTATTGGCCAACACGGTCTCATCAGCGATCTGCTCAGCTGAGCTGCATCTGCGCATCAGCTGTTCATCTCCCCTCGCTGCTAATGATTACGCTCAAATCAGGGCGCCCTATTTAAACTGATTCAGTTCGCTCCTAACTGCTTGCTGCTCGCTCTCTGCAACCCACCACCTTCCCAGCTCCTCCTTGTCGTGTATAACGTGGCATTTGCTATTCTGTCATCGTTGCTGCTCTGTTCATATGGGGGAATAGTTCTGCTCTCCCAGTGCTAAACTGTGAGCGTTCCCTAATGCTGCTCATGAAAGGTCAGAGGACTCCCTGAACAGAGCCATAACGCCAAATTTCAATTATCAACTGAATTGCAATTTATTCAATACAATTTCCTAATCATTTCTATTGTCTTGTGTGTTCTTGACTTAAATGGACCTGACAGAAATGGGCTTATTCTCTGGTTTGATGCGTATGTGGAGCATTATGAGCAGCGTGTGTGTGTGTGTGTGTTCAAGGGCTCAGGTTTGATGCTCCTGCTCACTGGTGGCTCTGGACCGGCACTTCCAGCCCATGGCTGTCATTCACACAGTGTGAGTGTGTGTGTGTGTGTGTGTGTGTGTGTGTGTGTGTGTGTGTGTGTTCTGTCACACAGGTGAGGCGCGTTTACCACTAGTGCGGAGAGCGTGAGCTGGCGCTCTGACCCAGTGTTGTATGACAAATGAGCAGTGTGTATGTGTGTGTGTGTGTGTGTGTGTTGGCTTCAGGTATCTGGGAGAGGAATGTGGTGATGTGGATGGAACACTGGGCCGCAGAACAAGCCGATCGGATCACACACACCAAACACAGAGCGCTTCAGGAGCATTAAGAGCAGTGTGTGTGTGTGTGTGTGCTTGTGCTTCAGGGGGTCGCGGGGTGATGTCCCCGAACTACTGTGGCTCAAAGAGGAGAGGAGCGCCTGATCCTGAGGAGGAGCGAGAGGACTATACACACTTGTGTTTCAGACGCTTGTTTCTTCTTCTGCGCTTACAATCTGCAGGAACCTGTTGGAAAGAAGCGGCACATTTCTTTGACCTTCAGACTTTCTGTCTGGAAAGCTATAGGGTCCTTGTGATGAGATGCAGGATCTGTTTCATAGACGACATTCATTCTGTGAGTAAACACCTTTGGGGCCGTAGAGACACAAAACCAGTGATGCAGCTCAATATATGTGTAGTTACTATAGTAATATATATGAAATTACTTATTTAAATCAGAGCCATCACTTCAACCACTTTAACCAACTCAAATCCTTAAAGCGGATTTAGTTTAAAAATATATATATATTCCTTAAGGTTCACTTAGCTTTTTTGCACAAAGAACACAATATACAGTTGTGTCAAAAATATTTTATATATTTTAAATATGAGGGAAGAACAAAACACTAAACTTGTTTAAGTGAATAATCAGACAAAATTATTTGCCAACAAAAAGTCAAGCTACAGGTTTTATTTTACTATACAAAAGAAAAACTAAAGTTGAAAGGAAAAAGCAAACATTGGCTACAACATAATCAGTTATTAATATTTGGTTGGTTCTCTCTTGTTTTTGCATGCGTTTATAATTGAAGATGAAGATGTCAATTTTCCTCGGCCGGACATCAATGTATATAAAGAACAAAATATTATTTCAACCCTCTGTCTGAATTGATCAGTTTTTAAGGCGCGGCTCCTTTAAGGCTTGTCAGTAAACACCCACTGTTGTGATTGGCTAACGTCATTGCACACGAGTAATGATGCGTTCGGAGTCATGTCAGATATATACAGTAGATCATATGTATAAGCTGAACGCACATAAACGCCACCACAAAGTTGTAATTACGAGTTTGAAACTGAACTTTCGTGATGCCCAGAGTGTTTGAGTCAGTGTGAAAGAGTCAGTCTTGAAATTGTTGAAATTTAAAATTAAAATAAAAATGCGATAGTGCTGTTCAATTATGACATAATATGTAACGATTAAATTTACAGCACCTTCATAAATTGAATAAAAACATGATAATGAAAGCTTTAGCATTAGATCTGCCTGGAAGACTCAATCGTTACGTCACTTATTACCTTCACAACTAACCAATCATGTTCTAATACTTGTAGTATAAAAGATCGGTACTTACATGTCTGAGTTTGCAGATGCTGACGCAAACAATTACCTCCATCCTTCAGGGCAGGGACCATCCTGGTGGTGGTGGGGAGGATGGAGGGGCAGGGACCATCCTGGTGGTGGAGGGGAGGATGGAGGGGCAGGGACCATCCTGGTGGTGGAGGGGTGCAAGAACCATTATATAATATTATGCACTATCAATAATTATCATTGTATCATAAACGATTAATGTTAGTATGCAATGAGGTTGATCTCATTTGTGCCCCCCTGAAAAAATGTAATGCCCGTCCGTGACTTTGTGTCTGGCGCCGGGTCTGCCGAGTGTCCTCTTTTCTGGAAATCAAAATATGGTCACCTTACATCTCTGCATGCTCTCTTCACGTCTTTCTTGTAAAATATTAAGTAAACAAACATCAAAATCACTTTGCTGAGAATGAAACAGCACTTACCAGCAGCTGCGGTGTTGAAGAGATCCTCTGCTAGTGCACGCAGCATTAAAAGATGCACGTGAGGAATCGCCCCTGGTGAGTTCGTCAGGTGAAAGATCATCATGTCGGTAATTTTTTAATGGCTAAATTATTATTATTACAAAAGGTCATTTAATTACAAAAAAGGAGAGGAAATTTAGCCTTGACAAAAGGGCACTTTGGGCATCGAAAGTGGCCTCCATTTTTCCCCTCCACCACCAGGATGGTCCCTTCCCCTCCATCCTCCCCACCACCACCAGGATGGTCCCTTCCCCTCCATCCTCCCCACCACCACCAGGATGGTCCAAACTCTTCCAGTCTCAGATAAACTACAGTGTTTGAGGGCGGGGCAAAGAGACGCTGTTCTCCGGTGTTGTACCGAATTTCGACTCCCTGCCAAATTATTACCCCCTCGTTGAAATCAGAATCTGATTGCCTAATCCTAACCCCACCCCTAATCCTAACCCCTCCCCCACAACTAATCCTAAACCTACCAATACTAGGGGGGTAATAATTTGGCGGGGGTCAGAATTCGGCACCACACCGGCAGCCAATTTAGCAGTGCTCAATCGAAACAAATGAGCACAGCTCACACAAAGAAACTCAGTTCTACTGCCGTAAAAATTAAAATCCAAAATGTGGAGTTTTTATATTTATAACATAGTACAGTTAAGCAACAACACACGACCAAGGGTGCTGAATACCATCACGATTGAAAATATATGTGACTGATTTCATACGACAGTTCAAACAAGTAATTAATATTAAGTCACTTACATTTTAGATGAAATATTGACTGTTTTTTTTTTCTATTTTAGCAGCGAAAATAGTTCCAATCCAAACAAAGATCACAGCAGAACGATATCTCACAGCAACACTCACAATCGTGTTTTCATCACTGAATGATTCAGCGTTTTGAACAAATCTGTTGAATTAAAGATTCAATGACCCCTTCTTAAACCACTGCCTCATTCCTGATAAATCGAGACATTTAATAAGACCGCTTATCACCTGCATTTCCGTGCTCACTATCGACAAACCAATCAAGTCCGTTTACAATTTTATTTTTTTAAATTAGACCAAATACATTTTTATTCAGGATTGATGTATATGCAAAATGATAACTTTTGATAACAGTTGCCAATTGATTAAAAAAATATATTGTGCAAACAAGCAAGGACTGGTGGGACGTGACGTGACGTGGAGTTGGTGAAGGCAACGGCTCTGGGTGAAGGCTTGTCCAGGGCGGGCACTAGTGACTCACAGGGCGGGCCAGGCCCCCCCATGCCCACCCATGGCGCCGGGACTGCACTCGGCCCGGCCTCGAGACACAAACTCAGACAGGCTTCTCAGAGGTTAATGAACATGCTTTATTATGCCTCAATGCTACAAACATAACTTCTGTAATACAATAAAATCTGTAACAACCTGTAACAAAATAATAGCTCTCTTTTAAAATAAAAAAATTATGTTCTAAATATGACCTCTTCTGTGTTAGAAAATCCAGCTTCAACAAAATATTGCTTAATACCTTTTCAATGTAATAAGATAAATAATAAAACAGTCTCACAAAGATACTAATTTAACAAACAAAAAGGATCTATACTTGTAATCTTTAGCTGTCTTCTTCATCCTGCTTTTCTTCTTCATCCTCCTTGTCTGTCCATCCATATTTTGCTGTAGAGTTGATCTTTCCCAGCAGTTTTCGGTTGTTCAACAAATAAGCATAAAAATATTTGCGAGAAGTGTCTCTGAACTTGTATTGCACTAATAGAACCCCCTTCAGTGACTCGACAGACAGCTGGTTCCTCTCCTTCTCCACTGGCTCTGCATCAGTGAGAAAACCCTCTCAACATTTGCATTGTGAGAGAGAAGTGCAAAGACAAACTGTGCAATCTTCAGTCGCTCTGAGGAACATGCAATGCTTTTTGCCTTCTCAAAATATCTGGTCCACTTCTGATGCGCCAGCAGGACACTGAACTCCTCATCACTGTTGCAGCTTTCTGAGGATTTCTTCAGATCGGTGACCTGGTCAAAACCCTTGACATCATCAACTGCCCCCCCTTCTCTTCAAGGCACTTGATGCAGGCGTCCACATCACTCCAGTTTGGTGGCTCACTCAGATCCATCCACATGAATGTTGGGAACTCTTCATGGGAGTCCTCCACTTCTCCAAAAACTCAGACATGCACTGTACAGGCCTTGCACATCAGCACAGAACTGCTCTCAGCCCTTACCAACTCCAGCTCTGCGCTTCTGTGCCAGTAGTGCCTTAACTTTAAGGGATATGAAGTTGTTGCTCTTGCATTGAAGAAGAATGGTGTGGATATTGTTCAATATTTTCTTCACCTCCATAATGGACATGTTCTCCTGTTCCATGACTTGAATGTGTGTGTGTAACAAAGACATGTGTGAGTGCATTTGCCAGAGGAAGATCTCAGCAAAGTCGTTTTCAAAAAACTTCTTGAATACTATTGTTGGCTTTTGCTGAGACAGAAAATCTGCCTTTAAAGCTGGAAACATCTGTATCATCCTCTCAGTGCTTGGGAACAATGACAGCCACCTTGTCTTGCTGTGAGAGAGATCCTTCTGTAATCAATCTCAACACAATCACAGGACTCCTTCAGGCTCTCAGTGCGCACAGTGTAAATGTGGAAGTACTGGTAGATTTTGAACATGATATTCTCAATGTCAACATCTATTGTGTCTGCCCCATAATGAGCACAATTATTCAATATGTGTGCTGGGCAACACACAGCGATCAGAGTCTTGTTCTTCAGAAACCTCTTCAAATCTGCAAACACACTCTTTCCTGCTTCATCACATCGGATTCCTCCAACATTTGTGTTGCAATTGTCTCCAGTAAATGCAATACATGTTTCAGACAAATAGTTTTTTTGCCAGTGTTTCAGTGAGATATTTTGCGATGGTTTCTGCTGTCTCATTAGGTGTGTCTTTAACCTCAATCAATGTTGTTTGCACACCACCCTTCTTCCAGTCAAAATACTGGATTATGATTGGGAATATTGTCACTGCTCCGTGGTTTCTCCCATCTGTAGAAACACACAGGACTGGATTTCTTTGAGTGCTTCATGAGCGACTTCAACAGAGTGTGGCGCTATAACACCATTGACAATGGCTTCAGTCTCAGTGCGAGCACTACTAAAGCTTTTAGCGATGTCAGAGTCTGGAAATTACTTTTTCAGCAAGGTACTGGTGCAATCCATGGACCTGCAGATTTGTGGTGTTTCCCAGTATGAAATGCCATCGCACCTTCCACTGCATTTACAGCATCCTCTGTTTCCCAGATCTAACAAAGAACTCAGTCGACTTTGCAGAAGAACTCTCACCTCGCACAGATGTTTTATGTGTTTCGGTGTCCATGTGAGCTTTGAGATCTCCAGCACTTTATTAGACACTGAAACACATGTGCCACCTTTGCACACGCTGGGACATACACTGCACTCGCCTCTTACTTGTCCCGACCGGGACGCTACAGGGGAAATGTGTTTTGCAGTTCAACTGTGAAGCTGCACTTACGCTTCGGCATTTTGTGTGCAATACTATCCGCTGTGTGCTGCACACACACACACACACACACACACACACAACCACACACACACACACACACACACACACACACACACACACACACACACACACACACACACACACACACACACACACACACACACACACACACACACACACTCTCTCTCTCACACACACTCCCTCTTATATTCCTGTAGCAGTCAGCATTCACACGCACACACTCACACACACTCACACCCAGAACAGGGATCATATTACAGTTGTTTTTATTCGCTTTGGTACTATTATCACAAGTGTAACCAGATTAAGTGTTTTGGTTAAGATCTAGACGCCTAGGTAGGTTAGCTATACCTACTCCCTTCCTACAGAGGGAGTTTGTTGCAGGCTAACCTCCTTTGCTTAGTTTTCCACGTAGGTATTATAGGGTGTGGTGGGAACTAGGAAGTAGATAAAAGCAGCGTGCAGGGTTGATGAATTCGTTTTTGGTTGGCCCGGTCAGCGTGCGTCAAGTGCGAGCTGGTAAAAGTTATTCATACAGGAATCAGAATTCTCGTCTTCTGTGTCAAGCACAGCTTGTTAAAAGTTGGATGAAAGTAGTTCATTTATACTGGCCGGCGCATCGCCTTTGTTCTCAGCCGAAAGCAGGGACGGTAAGCGCCTATTATCGGCAGCATTCAATACATCAAGTATGATGCCTTGAACTGATGTAGTTAAGTTACACGTTAACGTATCTCTCCTTGTTCTCAGCTGTGAGCTGGAGCAACAAGAGTTTTTCATTCACATTGGCGACGTAGTGCTGTTCGTAGCTGTAAACAGGAACGGTAAGCATCTGTTTATTGACTGTTGCGTGCAATTTAGGAAGGTCGGTAACCGAGGACGCACTTTAACAGAGCTATCTTCCCCGTTCTCAGACTGCTTGGCCTCAAACGGGAAGCCTAGTAGCCGAGCGGGGATCCTTAGTAGCTATTCATTGAGGTAATTATGTAATGATTTAATTCATTAATGTGGGAGGGACTGTGCTATTTGTTTGTGTCTTCCCTGCTTAAACGTGGTGAATTATTGCTGTGGGAACAAACAGATGTTATATATGTATTCTGTGTGGTATGTTGTAGGTGAGATATTATACAGTGTGAAACACTATTTTGTAACCCATGGAAGGACAATACAAATAGAAAGAAACTTGTGCAGTTGGTTTTATGCTATGTGTGTTTATGGTATGTTTGTGATTTGTTGCATAAACTGAGTGCTTCTGGATGTAATTGCCGCTTTTCCCCTATTGCAATTTTAAGAGTTATACTATACCTCCAAGGTCTATGGTACATTTTGTTTATTTGTTTTGTTTGTTTGTTTCTTTCTTTTTCTGAAGGGATGGTGTTTTTTTTGGTCTGGCAAATGGTATTATAACATTGCACAGCACTTGCCCAAAGCTAGCCTCTAGTGTAGATTTGGTGTGGTTTCACATGTATTATTCAGTCTTGAGCTTGCTGTGTACATAGTTTTCCTACAGGGGGTGCTGTGCTAACAAAGATTGAGGTGTCTGTTGCACTGTATTTCTGTGTGATAGTGAGGCCTTGCTGTTGGCCATTTGTGTGCCTCTGGACAGTATTATTTGCCAACCTTTAATATTTTAACCATGCCATTGGTGATAATAAACTGAGATTATTTTTTGTGTATACCAGTCTCTTTCTCCCTCTTTTTGAATCCTTTAAGATACCTGTTGAAGGGAACTAAGTAATGCTAATAAGGAATAGTTTCATAATGTTACACAAGTATGTGGTAAAACCTCACAACTGTTAGTACAAAACTCAAAGCAGAACATCAAAAAGTCTTTTTTCAAACATGTAATCAAATGTTCAGTTGACTGAGTACTAGGGATGGCGAAAACTAAAAATTTACTTGACCGACCACCGAGCCTCATTAGCCGGTTGAAACCGGTTAACCGATTAGTTTAAAATATGCTACGCTATTTGAAATAACAACAATTTCGAGCCGCGCCTGCAATTTCGCAACACACACACACACACACACACACACACACACACACACACACACACACACACACACACACACACACACACACACTGCCCCAGGGCCGCCCTTCCACTCACGTCACTTTTTTAAATCCCCTACAGCGCGAAACATGAGTCCCGCACAGGGGCGTCGGACTGGGGGGGTAAAGGGTACCGAGTACCCAGGGCCCGAGGCAGGGTAGGGGACCTTAGAAGTCAGTTTTCTATACATACATATACATGCACTAACAATTGTATAGCATTAATGTACAAATAAAAAAGTTCCTGTGCAAAACTAAACTTGTAGTTAGGCACTGGTTTGGTATAAAAAAAGTAATTTTCATGCTGTGCAGGGCCCCACCACCCCTCTCGAATCAATGTAAATGGTACGACCCGCAGTTCAGGTGCTTCTGCTGCGGACCTGCACCGCAGTCAAGCCAGCCGCAGTTTGAAAATACACGGTCAAACCAGCCGCCAAAAAAAAAAGCGTGTGCGCCTATTACTATGAATACGGTAACTTCAGCAACAACAGAACGATTTCATGGCGCTTGAGTTGCCCAGATCTCTATCCATCCATCCATCCATCCATCCATCCTTCTATCTTTCTTTCTTTTCCCTTTCTTTTTTCTTCCTATCTTTCTTTCTTTTCCCTTTCTTTTTTCTTTCTTTCTTTTCCCTTTCTTTTTTCTTTCTTTCTTTTCCCTTTCTTTTTTCTTTCTATCTTTCTTTTCCCTTTCTATCTTTCTTTCTTTTCCCTTTCTTTCTTTCTTTTCCCTTTCTATCTTTCTTTCTTCTCCCTTTCTTTTTTCTTTCTTTCTTTTCCCTTTCTTTTTTCTTTCTTTATTTTCCCTTTCTTTTTTCTTTCTTTCTTTTCCCTTTCTTTTTTCTTTCTTTCTTTTCCCTTTCTATCTTTCTTTCTTTTCCCTTTCTTTCTTTCTTTTCCCTTTCTATCTTTCTTTCTTCTCCCTTTCTTTTTTCTTTCTTTCTTTTCCCTTTCTTTTTTCTTTCTTTATTTTCCCTTTCTTTTTTCTTTCTTTCTTTTCCCTTTCTTTTTTCTTTCTTTCTTTTCCCTTTCTATCTTTCTTTCTTTTCCCTTTCTTTTTTCTTTCTTTCTTTCCCTTTCTTTTTTCTTTCTTTCTTTTCCCTTTCTTTTTTCTTTCTTTCTTTTCCCTTTCTTTTTTCTTTCTATCTTTCTTTCTTTTCCCTTTCTATCTTTCTTTCTTTTCCCTTTCTTTTTTCTTTCTTTTCCCTTTCTTTTTTCTTTCTATCTTTCTTTCTTTTCCCTTTCTTTTTTCTTTCTTTCTTTTCCCTTTCTTTTTTCTTTCTTTCTTTTCCCTTTCTTTTTTCTTTCTTTCTTTCTTTCTTTATTTTCCATTTCTTTTCCCTTTCTATCTTTCTTTCTTCATTCCTTTATTTCTTTATCTATCTCTCTCTGTTTTGTTAATTTCTTTAGAGGTAACACCAAGACATTTTTTATTTAGAGGTTTACAACATAATTATTCGCAAAAAGCAGATCAAATAAAGTATACGCTCTTTCAAAGTGCCTCTTTTTTTTCATTTTTTACAGTATTACAATGACAGTTTCTCTTGAATTCAATGTCCCATACAGTATGCACTCCTCATTTGAAATAATTTTACTGCAGCATTTTGGAGATATATGCCATTATTCTACTTTAAACACCTATAAAAACCTCATTTCTAATAAGTAGAAGAAATGAATGGTCAGTTTTTATAGGGGACGTCCCCTACAATGTGCACACCTCATATCTAACCATTTTACTGCAGCGTTTTGGAGATATAGGCCATTATTCTACTTTAAACACCAATAAAAACCTCATTTCTAATAAGTAGAAAAAAAACAATGGTCAGTTTCTATACGGGACGTCCCATACAGTGTGCACACCTCATGTCTAACCATTTTACTGCACTGTTTTGGAGGTATATGCCATTATTCTACTTTAAACACCAATAAAAACCTCATTTCTAATAAGTAGAAAAAAACAATGGTCAGTTTCTATATGGGACGTCCCATACAGTGTGCACACCTCATTTGAAACAATTTTACTGCAGCATTTTGGAGATATATGCCATTATTCTACTTTAAACACCAATAAAAACCTCATTTCTAATAAGTAGAAAAAACTATGGTCAGTTTCTAAAGGGGACGTCCCATACAGTGTGCATAACTCAAATCTAACCATTTTACTGCAGCGTTTTGGAGATACTGTATATGCCATTATTCTACATTAAACACCAATAAAAACCTCATTTCTAATAAGTAGAAAAAAATAATGGTCAGTTTCTATATGGGACGTCCCATACAGTGTGCACACCTCATTTGAAACAATTTTACTGCAGCATTTTGGAGATATATGCCATTATTCTACTTTAAACACCAATAAAAACCTCATTTCTAATAAGTAGAAAAAAACAATGGTCAGTTTCTATATGGGACGTCCCATACAGTGTGCACACTTCATGTCTAACCATTTAACTGCAGCGTTTTGGAGATATATGCCATTATTCTACTTTAAACAACTATAAAAACCTAATTTCTAATAAGTAGAAAAAAATAATGGTCAGTTTCTATACGGGACGTCCCATACAGTGTGCACACCTCATATCTAACCATTTTACTCCAGCGTTTTGGAGATATATGCCATTATTCTAATTTAAACACCGATAAAAACCTAATTTCTAATAAGTAGAAGAAATGAATGGTCAGTTTCTATACGGGACGTCCCATGCAGTGTGCACACCTCATATCTAACCTTTTTACTGCACTGTTTTGGAGATATATGCCATTATTCTACTTTAAACAGCTATAAAAACATAATTTCTAATAAGTAGAAAAAAAAAACACTGGTCAGTTTCTATAGGGGACGTCCCATACAGTGTGCACACTTCAAATCTAACCATTTAACTGCAGCGTTTTGGAGATATATGCCATTATTCTACTTTAAACACCTATAAAAAAGTAATTTCTAATAAGTAGAAAAAAACAATGGTCAGTTTATATACGGGATGTCCCATACAGTGTGCACACTTAATATCTAACCATTTAACTGCAGCGTTTTGGAGATATATGCCATTATTCTACTTTAAACACCTATAAAAACATAATTTCTAATAAGTAAAGAAAAACAATGGTCAGTTTCTATATGGGACGTCCCATAGAGTGTGCACACTTCATACCTAACCATTTAACTGCAGCGTTTTGGAGATATATGCCATTATTCTACTTTAAACACCTATAAAGAACTAATTTCTAATAAGTAGAAAAAAACACTGGTCAGTTTATATACGGGACGTCCCATACAGTGTGCACACTTAATATCTAACCATTTAACTGCAGCGTTTTGGAGATATATGCCATTATTCTACTTTAAACACCAATAAAAACCTCATTTCTAATAAGTAGATACAAACAATGGTCAGTTTCTATAGGGGACGTCCCATACAGTGTGCACACCTCATAACTAACCATTTTACTGCAGCGTTTTGGAGATATATGCCATTATTCCACTTTAAACACCTATAAAAATATAATTTCTAATAAGTAGAAAAAAACAATGGTCATTTTATATACGGGACGTCCCATACAGTGTGCACACCTCATTTGAAACAATTTTACTGCAGCATTTTGGAGATATATGACATTATTCTACTTTAAACACCAATAAAAAAGTAATTTCTAATAAGTAGAAAAAAACAATGGTCAGTTTATATACGGGATGTCCCATACAGTGTGCACACTTAATATCTAACCATTTAACTGCAGCGTTTTGGAGATATATGCCATTATTCTACTTTAAACAGTTATAAAAAACTAATTTCTAATAAGTAGAAAAAAACAATGGTCAGTTTATATACGGGACGTCCCATACAGTGTGCACACTTAATATCTAACCATTTAACTGCAGCGTTTAGGAGATATATGCCATTATTCTACTTTAAACACCAATACAAACCTAATTTCTAATAAGTAGAAGAAATGAATTGTCACCTTCTATAGGGGACGTCCCATACAGTGTGCACACCTCATATCTAACCATTTTACTGCACTGTTTTGGAGATATGAGGCATTATTCTACTTTAAACACCTATAAAAATATAATTTCTAATAAGTAAAGAAAAACAATGGTCAGTTTCTATATGGGACGTCCCATAGAGTGTGCACACTTCATACCTAACCATTTAACGGCAGCGTTTTGGAGATATATGCCATTATTCTACTTTAAACAACTATAAAAAACTAATTTCTAATAAGTAGAAAAAAACAATGGTCAGTTTATATACGGGACGTCCCATACAGTGTGCACACTTAATATCTAACCATTTAACTGCAGCGTTTTGGAGATATATGCCATTATTCTACTTTAAACACCAATACAAACCTAATTTCTAATAAGTAGAAGAAATGAATTGTCACCTTCTATAGGGGACGTCCCATACAGTGTGCACACCTCATATCTAACCATTTTACTGCACTGTTTTGGAGATATGAGGCATTATTCTACTTTAAACACCTATAAAAATATAATTTCTAATAAGTAGAAAAAAACAATGGTCAGCTTCTATACGGGACGTCCCATACAGTGTGCACACCTCATTTTAAACAATTTTACTGCAGCATTTTGGAGATACATGCCATTATTCTACTTTAAACACTAATAAAAACCTCATTTCTGATAAGCAAAAAAAAACAATGGTCAGTTTCTAAAGGGGACGTCCCATACAGTGTGCATAACTCATATCTAACCATTTAACTGCAGCGTTTTGGAGATATATGCCACTATTCTACTTTAAACACCTATAAAAAGAATTTCTAATAAGTAGAAAAAAAACAGTGGTTAGTTTCTATACGGGACGTCCCATACAGTGTGCATACTTCATATCTAACCATTTAACTGCAGCGTTTTGGAGATATATGCACTTATTCTACTTTAAACACCAATAAAAACCTAATTTCTAATAAGTAGAAAAAAACAATGGTCAGTTTCTATAGGGGACGTCCCATACAGTGTGCACACCTCATATCTAACCATTTTACTGCAGCGTTTTGGAGATATATGCACTTATTCTACTTTAAACACCAATAAAAACCTAATTTCTAATAAGTAGAAAAAAACAATGGTCAGTTTCTATATGGGACATCCCATACAGTTTGCACACCTCATATCTAACCATTTTACCGCAAAATTTGGAGATATAGGCCATTATTCTACTTTAAACACCTATAAAAACCTCATTTCTGATAAGTAGAAGAAATGAATGGTCAGTTTCTATACGGGACGTCCCATGCAGTGTGCACACCGCAAATCCAACCATTTTACTGCAGCGTTTTGGACAAATAGGCCATTATTCTACTTTAAACACCAATAAAAACCTCATTTCTAATAAGTAGAAAAAAACAATGGTCAGTTTCTAAAGGGGACGTCCCATACAGTGTGCATAACTCATATCTAACCATTTTACTGCAGCGTTTTGGAGATATGTGCCATTATTCTACTTTAAATACCTATAAAAAACTAATTTCTTTTAAGTAGAGAGAAACAATGGTCAGTTTATATACGGGACGTCCCATACAGTGTGCACACCTCATATCTAACCATTTTACTGCACCGTTTTGGAGATATATGCCATTATTCTACTCTAAACACATATAAAAACATAATTTCTAATAAGTAGAAAAAACAATGGTCGGCTCCTAAAGGGGACGTCCCATACAGTGTGCACAGCTCATTTGAAACAATTTTACTGCAGCATTTTGGCGATATAGGCCATTATTCTACTTTAAACACTAATAAAAACCTCATTTCTGATAAGTAGAAAAAAACAATGGTCAGTTTCTAAAGGGGACGTCCCATACAGTGTGCATAACTCATATCTAACCATTTAACTGCAGCGTTTTGGAGATATATGCCACTATTCTACTTTAAACACCTATAAAAAGAATTTCTAATAAGTAGAAAAAAAACAGTGGTTAGTTTCTATACGGGACGTCCCATACAGTGTGCACACTTCATATCTAACCATTTAACTGCAGCGTTTTGGAGATATATGCACTTATTCTACTTTAAACACCAATAAAAACCTCAGTTCTAATAAGTAGAAAAAACAATGGTCAGTTTCTAAAGGGGACGTCCCATACAGTGTGCATAACTCAAATCTAACCATTTTACTGCAGTGTTTTGGAGATACTGTATATGCCATTATTCTACATTAAACACCAATAAAAACCTCATTTCTAATAAGTAGAAAAAAACAATGGTCAGTTTCTATATGGGACGTCCCATACAGTGTGCACACCTCATTTGAAACAATTTTACTGCAGCATTTTGGAGATATATGCCATTATTCTACTTTAAACACCAATAAAAACCTCATTTCTAATAAGTAGAAAAAAACAATGGTCAGTTTCTATATGGGACGTCCCATACAGTGTGCACACTTCATGTCTAACCATTTAACTGCAGCGTTTTGGAGATATATGCCATTATTCTACTTTAAACACCTATAAAAACCTAATTTCTAATAAGTAGAAAAAAATAATGGTCAGTTTCTATACGGGACGTCCCATACAGTGTGCACACCTCATATCTAACCATTTTACTCCAGCGTTTTGGAGATATATGCCATTATTCTAATTTAAACACCGATAAAAACCTAATTTCTAATAAGTAGAAGAAATGAATGGTCAGTTTCTATACGGGACGTCCCATGCAGTGTGCACACCTCATATCTAACCTTTTTACTGCACTGTTTTGGAGATATATGCCATTATTCTACTTTAAACAGCTATAAAAACATAATTTCTAATAAGTAGAAAAAAAACACTGGTCAGTTTCTATAGGGGACGTCCCATACAGTGTGCACACTTCAAATCTAACCATTTAACTGCAGCGTTTTGGAGATATATGCCATTATTCTACTTTAAACACCAATAAAAACCTCATTTCTAATAAGTAGATACAAAAAATGGTCAGTTTCTATAGGGGACGTCCCATACAGTGTGCACACCTCATAACTAACCATTTTACTGCAGCGTTTTGGAGATATATGCCATTATTCCACTTTAAACACCTATAAAAATATAATTTCTAATAAGTAGAAAAAAACAATGGTCATTTTATATACAGGACGTCCCATACAGTGTGCACACCTCATTTGAAACAATTTTACTGCAGCATTTTGGAGATATATGACATTATTCTACTTTAAACACCAATAAAAACCTCATTTCTAATAAGTAGAAAAAAACAATGGTCAGTTTCTAAAGGGGACGTCCCATACAGTGTGCACACCTCATATCTAACCATTTTACTGCAGCGTTTTGGAGATATATGCCATTATTTTACTTTAAACACCTATAAAAACCTAATTTCTAATAAGTAGAAAAAAATAATGGTCAGTTTCTATACGGGACGTCCCATACAGTGTGCACACCTCATATCTAACCATTTTACTCCAGCGTTTTGGAGATATATGCCATTATTCTAATTTAAACACCGATAAAAACCTAATTTCTAATAAGTAGAAGAAATGAATGGTCAGTTTCTATACGGGACGTCCCATGCAGTGTGCACACCTCATATCTAACCTTTTTACTGCACTGTTTTGGAGATATATGCCATTATTCTACTTTAAACAGCTATAAAAACATAATTTCTAATAAGTAGAAAAAAAACACTGGTCAGTTTCTATAGGGGACGTCCCATACAGTGTGCACACTTCAAATCTAACCATTTAACTGCAGCGTTTTGGAGATATATGCCATTATTCTACTTTAAACACCAATAAAAACCTCATTTCTAATAAGTAGATACAAAAAATGGTCAGTTTCTATAGGGGACGTCCCATACAGTGTGCACACCTCATAACTAACCATTTTACTGCAGCGTTTTGGAGATATATGCCATTATTCCACTTTAAACACCTATAAAAATATAATTTCTAATAAGTAGAAAAAAACAATGGTCATTTTATATACAGGACGTCCCATACAGTGTGCACACCTCATTTGAAACAATTTTACTGCAGCATTTTGGAGATATATGACATTATTCTACTTTAAACACCAATAAAAACCTCATTTCTAATAAGTAGAAAAAAACAATGGTCAGTTTCTAAAGGGGACGTCCCATACAGTGTGCACACCTCATATCTAACCATTTTACTGCAGCGTTTTGGAGATATATGCCATTATTTTACTTTAAACACCTATTAAAAACTAATTTCTAATAAGTAGAAAAAAACAATGGTCAGTTTATATACGGGACGTCCCATACAGTGTGCACACCTCATATCTAACCATTTAACTGCAGCGTTTTGGAGATATATGCCATTATTCTACTTTAAACACCTATAAAAACATAATTTCTAATAAGTAAAAAAAAAACAATAGTCAGTTTCTATATGGGATGTCCCATAGAGTGTGCACACTTCATATCTAACCATTTAACTGCAGCGTTTTGGAGATATATGCCATTATTCTACTTTAAACACCTATAAAAAAGTAATTTCTAATAAGTAGAAAAAAACAATGGTCAGTTTATATACGGGACGTCCCATAGAGTGTGCACACTTAATATCTAACCATTTAACTGCAGCGTTTTGGAGATATATGCCATTATTCTACTTTAAACACCAATACAAACCTAATTTCTAATAAGTAGAAGAAATGAATGGTCAGCTTCTATAGGGGACGTCCCATAGAGTGTGCACACCTCATATCTAACCATTTTACTGCACTGTTTTGGAGATATATGGCATTATTCTACTTTAAACACCTATAAAAATATAATTTCTAATAAGTAGAAAAAAAACAATGGTCAGCTTCTATACGGGACGTCCCATACAGTGTGCATAACTCATATCTAACCATTTAACTGCAGCGTTTTGGAGATATATGCCACTATTCTACTTTAAACACCTATAAAAAGAATTTCTAATAAGTAGAAAAAAAACAGTGGTTAGTTTCTATACGGGACGTCCCATACAGTGTGCACACTTCATATCTAACCATTTAACTGCAGCGTTTTGGAGATATATGCACTTATTCTACTTTAAACACCAATAAAAACCTAATTTCTAATAAGTAGAAAAAAACAATGGTCAGTTTCTATAGGGAACGTCCCATACAGTGTGCACAGCTCATATCTAACCATTTTACTGCAGCGTTTTGGAGATATAGGCCATTAATCTACTTTGAACACCTATAAAAACATAATTTCTAATAAGTAGAAAAAAATAAGATATATGCCATTATTCTACTTTAAACACATATAAAAACATAATTTCTAATAAGTAGAAAAAACAATGGTCAGCTCCTAAAGGGGACGTCCCATACAGTGTGCTCAGCTCATTTGAAACAATTTTACTGCAGCATTTTGGAGATATAGGCCATTATTCTACTTTAAACACCAATAAAAACCTCATTTCTAATAAGTAGAAAAAAACAATGGTCCGTTTCTATACGGGACGTCCCATACTGTGTGCACACCTCATATCTAACCATTTTACTGCAACATTTTGGAGATATATGCCATTATTCTACTTTAAACACCTATAAAAACATAATTTCTAATAAGTAGAAAAAAACAATGGTCAGTTTCTATAGGGGACATCCCATACAGTGTGCACACTTCATATCTAACCATTTAACTGCAGCGTTTTGGAGATATATGCCATTATTCTACTTTAAACACCAATAAAAAACTAATTTCTTTTAAGTAGAGAAAAACAATGGTCAGTTTATATATGGGACGCCCCATACAGTGTGCACACCTCATATCTAACCATTTTACTGCACCGTTTTGGAGATATATGCCATTATTCTACTTTATACACCAATAAAAACCTAATTTCTAATAAGTAGAAAAAAACAATGGTCAGTTTCTATACGGGACGTCCCATACAGTGTGCACACCTCATATCTAACCATTTTACTGCAGCGTTTTGGAGATATATGCCTTTATTCTACTTTAAACACCAATAAAAACCTAATTTCTAATAAGTAGAAAAAAACAATGGTCAGATCCTAAAGGGGACGTCCCATACAGTGTGCACACCTCATTTGAAACAATTTTACTGCAGCATTTTTGAGATATAGGCCATTATTCTACTTTAAACACCAATAAAAACCTCATTTCTAATAAGTAGAAAAAAACAATGGTCAGTTTCTAAAGGGGACGTCCCATACAGTGTGCACACCTCATATCTAACCATTTTACTGCATCGTTTTGGAGATATATGCCATTATTCTACTTTAAACACCTATAAAAACATAATTTCTAATAAGTAGAAAAAAACAATGGTCAGTTTCTATAGGGGACGTCCCATACAGTGTGCACACCTCATATCTAACCATTTTACTGCAGCGTTCACTGCTATACGCAGTGGGGAAACTCCTTTTCCTCAATTACTGAAGTTTATAATGTAAAATGCATTTGCAGCTGCACAACCAGCACAGCACAGTCTGACTCGCTCATTGGTTGCGCTGCGGCAACTGTACATCCAACGCCTCTGACAAGTGCGCCAATGAGCTAGCATTAAGCCACACACGTCAGAGCCAGCCAGGGGGCGTGGCCTGAGCCTATATTAGACCCCGAAAAGCACCATAATAGCAGATTTCACTCCTTCAGCGACAACTCCACGTCCCTGAGCTTTTACTGAACCTTCGCAGTTGAACAAGCCCTTCAGCCTGAGCGAGCACGCTTTCAGCGGACTACGCCTTCGGTCGTTTTCTCCTGATGCCGTTCACCTGTGGCTATCCGGCGACGACGCTATAACCTTTGTTCTCTATTTTTGAGTGTTTGAGGCGTTGTTTCAAATGCCTCTCTCATCCTGTGCCACGTGCGGATCCAAGCTGCACGAGGCCGACGATCACACGAGCTGCATCTCATGCCTGGGAATCGACCACGCCGAGATGAAATGCTGAAATGCTTCGGATCCTGACCAAGGCCGCCTTGGTCGGCTGGACGGCTGTTTTCTGGCGGAAAACTTGAAGCATTTCAAGACGCCAGCAGGCCCTTCGTCACAGGCCAGAGACATTTTTTCCTGAGTGCTTCGTGCCAAAATACAGAATCTCTAAGCAAAAGGGGCGATAGAGCTAGTCCCCCCCGCGCCAGAGCATTCAGGTTTCTACAGCAGTTATTTTCTAGTTCCGAAAAAAGACGGCGGTCTCAGACCCATACTAGATTTGAGACATTTGAACATGGCTCTCATGAAACGGCCTTTCAAAATGTTAACTATCAAACACATCCTCCACAAGTTCGCCCCGGCAATTGTTTTTTTACACTGGATCTGAAAGAAGCATATTTTCCCATTCAGATAAACCTCGTCACAGGCCATTCTTGAGATTCGCCCTCAAGGGTCAGACTTATCAATACACCATTCTGCCGTTCGGCCTGTCGTTAGACCCCCGTAAATTCACGAAGTGCATGGATGCAGTGCTCTCTCCCCTGAGACATCAGGGAATGCGCGTGCTAAATTATCTCGACGACTGGCTGGTGCTAGCACAGTCGAGAACCGAGCTACTAGCTCACAGGGATTTGATTCTCGACCATTTGGAATGTCTGGGTCTCAAAATCAATGTTACCAAGAGCAAACTGACCCCCAGCCAGAGCGTGGTCTTTCTGGGCACAGTTGTAGACTCAGTGACGATGACAGCACGGCTCACACGAGAGCGTGCGCTATCTGTGCGAACACTGGCAGCCTCATTCAGGGCGCGCGAGCGCGCCCCCCTAAAGAGATTTCAGAAACTTCTCTGTCTCATGGCAGCAGCATCACCAGTACTCTGTTTGGGATTACTGCGCATGCGCCCACTGCAGCACTGGCTGAAACGCTGTGTGCCAACCCATGCATGGCAGTCAGGTAGCCTGCGTATCATGGTGAATCACGGTTGTTTAAGGACCCTGATTCCCTGGCGGGCTCAGGTCTGGTACCACAAGGGTGTGGCCATGGTAGTAGTTTCCAGGAGGAAAGTGTTTTTTACAGACGCATCCAACCTGGGTTGGGGAGCGCTGCACGAGGGCAAGCCTGCCTCTGGTCGAGCACGGAGCAGAGCTTACATATCAACTGTCTGGAAATGAAAGCGGTTGTTTTGGCCCTGAAGACATTTCTGTCAAACCTCAAAGGTCACCACGTCTTGGTCCGCACGGACAACACGTCAGTGGTGGCTTACATAAATCGCCAGGGCGGTATCAGGTCAGGCAACCTGTACGCCATGGTGAGAGACCTCCTCTTATCCATCTGAGTTCTCTGAGAATGATGCACTTCCCTGGCATTCAGAATTTGGGGTGCGGATATGCTCTCGCGGGACAACACACCGCTAGGCAAGTGGTCCCTGAACTCACAGATGGTCAGTCTGATATGGAGTGTATTCGGCGAGGCCGAAGTCGACCATCTCTGGCCCAACCGCCCACTTTATGCTTTTCCCCCCATCTCGATGATTCCACAAGTCATCAGGCGGGTCAGGGAGAGCGGATGCCCAGTCCTCCTGGTGGCACCCCTCTGGAAATCCAGGCCGTGGTTTCCGGAGCTGGTTCAGTTATCGGACAGGACTCCCTGGCCTGTTCCAATGAGGAAGGACCTCCTCACACAGGCCAAAGGGTCAATATGGCATCCTCGACCCGACCTATGGGCCCTCCATGTATAAAAAAACGGGTACCCAGGGACCTTCCTGAAAAGGTCTTAAATACAATCTCTGAGGCTAGGGCCCCGCCTACTAGGCGCCTTTATGGTTTGTAGTGGTCAGGTTTTTCCACCTGGTGCTCAAAAAAATCTTTTGATCCAGAGTCATGCGAGGTATCTGTGACACTCTCCTTCCTACAGGAGTTGTTGGACGCGGGTTGATCCCCGTCCATGCTCAAAGTGTATGTGGCAGCCATTTCAGCGCATCATGCTCTGGTAGATGGTCAATCACTGGGTAGAAACGACCTGGTGGTACGGTTTCTTAAGGGTGCTAGGAGGATTAACCCCTCCAGGCCTCCTTTGGTGCCTCCTTGGGACCTCTCCACGGTCCTTGGGGCTAAGAAGGGTCCGCCTTTTTAACCACTCCAGTCGGTTGATCTTAAACCTCTCTAGCTAAAGACTGCTCTCCTGTTGGCACTGGCATCTATCTAGCGAGTGGGAGATCTGCAGTCTCTCTCAGTGAGCCCTTTGTGTTTGGAATTTGGACCAGGTGACTCCAGAGTCATCCTCAAACCCAGAAATGGTCATGTGCCCAAAGTGCGCTCAAGCCGTTCAGAGCACAAGTTATTACTCTATTAGCCCTTCCCCCTTCGGCTGAGGATGGGGAGGTTAACCTTCTCTGCCCTGTCAGAGCACTGAGAATCTATCTGGAGCGTTCCGCGTCTCTTATAGACGTTCGGAACAGCTCTTTGTATCCTTTGGTGGCCGATCCAAGGGTGATCCATTCACGAAGCAAAGGCTGTCTAGTTGGATAGTGGATGCCATTTCTATGGCTTATACCTCAGTGGGTCAGGTTTGCCCTATAGGTATCAAGGCTCATTCAACTAGAGGAATGGTCTCGTCATGGGCTTGGTCCTCTGGCTTCACAATCACATACATATTTTATATAAAACCCGCTTTGGCCGGTTATTTCTTCCTATAATAATTAATCCCGACTATGTCTGGTCCTATTTGTATATTATGTGGATTAAATCTGACACACATGTTTATTTTCAAGACCCAACGGTGTCCGGTCTGTTATATATATATACATGGTTTCTGGACTTGTTCTGTGAGCTCAGGGTTCCTGAGTCTTGCTGTTGGCAACCAGTTACTTATGGTGCAGCGTTTTGCATGGTGCCCCCACTGCATATAGCTACGCAATACGAAGTGACCGTTCGAAAGGGAACTACTCGGTTACTATCGTAACCTCAGTTCCCTGAGATAAGGGAACGAGTATTGTATAGCCAGCCACATTATAGTAACCTGGCGAGTTGTCGATTCAGTCGTTTAAACCTGCTATTATGGCGCTTTTCAGGGGTCTAATATAGGCTCAGGCCGCGCCCCTTGGTTGGCTCTGACGTGTGTGGCTTAATGCTAACTCATTGGCGCACACGTCAGAGGCGCCTGCACCATTGGATGTGCACTTGCTGCAGCGCAACCGATGAGCAAGTCAGACGCTCTCTGTGCTGGTTGTGCAGCAGCAAATGCGTTTTACATTATAGGCTTCAGTAATCAAGGAAAAGGAGTTTCCTCACTGCGAGTAGTTTTATCAATGTACACATTTTGTAGTACCCCAAAATCCCAAAGTAAAATGTTTTTAAATAACTTGCACAACTTGTTTTTTTTCCTTATACTTGGAAAAAAATGTATTACTTAAAAGCGTGTAACTCAAAAAATGTGTCATATCTCCAAAATGCTGCAGTAAAATGGTAAGATATGTGGTGTGTACACTGTAGGGGATGTCCCCAATAGAAACTGATCATATATTTCATCTACTTATTAGAAATGAGGTTTTTATAGGTGTTTAAAGTTGAAGAATGGCATATACCTCCAAAATGCTGCAGTAAAATGGTTAGATATGAGGTGTGCACACTCTATGGGACGTCCCCAATAGAAACTGACCATTAATTTCTTCTACTTATTAGAAATGAGGTTTGTATAGGTGTTTAAAGTAGAATAATGGCCTATATCTCCAAAACGCTGCAGTAAAATGATTAGATATGAGGTGTGCATACTGAATGGGACGTCCCCTTTAGAAACTGACCATTGTTTTTTTCCTACTTATTAGAAATTAGGTTTTTATTGGTGTTTAAAGTAGAATAATGGCATATATCTCCAAAACGCTGCAGTAAAATGGTTAGATATGAGGTGTGCACACTGTATGGGACGTCCCGTATAGAAACTGACCATTAATTTCTTCTACTTATTAGAAATTAGGTTTTTATAAGTGTTTAGAGTAGAATAATGGCCTATATCTCCAAAACGCTGCAGTAAAATGGTTAGATATGAGGTGTGCATACTGTATGGGACGTCCCCTTTAGAAACTGACCATTGTTTTTGTCTACTTATAAGAAATTAGGTTTTTATTGGTGTATAAAGTAGAATAATGACATATATCTCCAAAATGCTGCAGTAAAATTGTTTCAAATGAGGTGTGCACACTGTATGGGACGTCCCCTTTAGGAACTGACCATTGTTTTTTTCTACTTATTAGAAATGAGGTTTTTATTGGTGTTTAAAATAGAATAATGGCATGTATCTCCAATGCGGTGTGCACATTGTATGGGGCGTCCCCTATACAAACTGACCATTGTTTTTATCTACTTATTAGAAATGAGGTTTTTATTGGTGTTTAAAGTAGAATAATGGCCTATATCTCCAAAATGCTGCAGTAAAATGGTTAGATTTGAAGTGTGCACACTGTATGGGACGTCCCGTATAGAAACTGACCATTATTTTTTTCTACTTATTGGAAATGAGGTTTTTACAGGTGTTTAAAGTAGAATAATGGCACATATCTCCAAAACGCTGCAGTAAAATGGTTAGATTTGAGGTGTGCACACTGTATGGGACGTCCCCTTTAGGAACTGACCATTGTTTTTTTCTACTAATTAGAAATAAGGTTTTTGTAGGTGTTTAAACTAGAATAACGGCACATATCTCCAAAACGCTGCATTAAAATGGTTCAATATGAGGTGTGTACACTGTATGGGACGTCCCTTTTAGAATCTGACCATTGTTTTTGTCTACTTATAAGAAATTAGGTTTTTATTGATGTATAAAGTAGAATAATGACATATATCTCCAAAATGCTGCCGTAAAATTGTTTCAAATGAGGTGTGCACACTGTATGGGACGTCCCCTTTAGGAACTGACCATTGTTTTTTTCTACTTATTAGAAATTAGGTTTTTATTGGTGTTTAAAATAGAATAATGGCATGTATCTCCAATGCGGTGTGCACATTGTATGGGGCGTCCCCTATAAAAAATGACCATTCATTTCTTCTACTTATTAGAAATTAGGTTTTTATTTGTGTTTAAAGTAGAATAATGGCATACATCTCCAAAACGGTGCAGTAAAATGGTTAGATATGATGTGTGCACACTGTATGGGACGTCCCCTATAAAAAACTGACCCTTAATTTCTTCTTATTATTAGAAATGAGGTTTTTATAGGTGTTTAGAGTAGAATAATGGCCTATATCTCCAAAATGCTGCAGTAAAATGGTTAGATATGAGGTGTGCATACTGTATGGGACGTCCCGTATAGAAACTGACCATTGTTTTTTTCTACTTATTAGAAATTAGGTTTTTATTGGTGTTTAAAGTAGAATAATGGCCTATATCTTCAAAAAGCTGCAGTAAAATTGTTTCAAATGAGGTGTGCACACTGTATGGGACGTCCCCTATAGAAACTGACCTTTTTTTTTCTACTTATTAGAAATTAGGTTTTTATAGGTGTTTAAAGTAGAATAATGGCACATATCTCCAAAACGCTGCAGTAAAATGGTTAGATATGAGGTGTGCACACTGTATGGGACGTCCCGTATAGAAACTGACCATTCATTTCTTCTACTTATTAGAAATTAGTTTTTTATTGGTGTTTAAAGTAGATTAATGGCACATATCTCCAAAACGCTGCAGTAAAATGGTTAGATATGAGGTGTGCACACTGTATGGGATGTCCCCTTTAGGAAATGACCATTGTTTTTTTCCTACTTATTAGAAATTATGTTTTAATAGGTGTTTAAAGTAGAATAATGGCATATATCTCCAAAACGCTGCAGTAAAATGGTTGGATTTGCGGTGTGCACACTGCATGGGACGTCCTGTATAGAAACTGACCATTCATTTCTTCTACTCATTAGAAATGAGGTTTTTATAGGTGTTTTAAGTAGAATAATGGCATATATCTCCAAAACGCTGCAGTAAAATGGTTAGATATGAGGTGTGCACACTGTATGGGACGTCCCATATAGAAACTGACCATTGTTTTTTTCTACTTATTAGAAATGAGGTTTTTATTGGTGTTTAAAGTAGGATAATGGCCTATATCTCCAAAACGCTGCAGTAAAATGGTTAGATATGAGGTGTGCACACTGTATGGGACGTCCCGTATAGAAACTGACCATTCATTTCTTCTACTTATTAGAAATGAGGTTTTTATTGGTGTTTAAAGTAGAATAATGGCATATATCTCCAAAATGCTGCAGTAAAATTGTTTCAAATGAGGAAAAAGAAAGAAAAAATAAACAAGAAAGAGAAAAGAAAGAAAAAAGAAAGACAGATAGACAGAAAGAAACAAGAAAGAGAAAAGAAAAAAAAAAGAAAGACAGATAGATAGAAAGAAACAAGAAAGAGAAAAGAAAGAAAAAAAATAATTATAGATAGAAAGAAACAAGAAAGAGGAAAGAAAAAAATAATGATAGATAGAAAGAAACAAGAAAGAGAAAATAAAAAATAACGATAGATAGAAAGAAACAAGAAAGAGAAAAGAAAAAAATAATGATAGATAGATAGATAGATAGATAGATAGATAGATAGATAGATAGATAGATAGATAGATAGATAGATCTGGGCAACTCAAGCGCTATGAAATCGCGTTCTTTCTCTGCTGTTACTGAAGTTACCGTATTCATAGTAATAGGCGCACACCCTTTTTTTTGGCGGCTGGCTTGACCGTGTATTTGAGTCAATATCAATATAAAGTGCCTTTGGTGTCCTCATCAGAATCGCTCAGTCATCATGAACATAATGCAAAATAATGAAATTCTGAGGTTTTATTATAAATGGCCAAACACTTACACACATACAAGTACAATGATAAGTCTCTTGAAATGTGTTTTTCTGATTTTATACCATTTTCTTTGATTGGATGTATGTGATTTTGGCATGTCCCACACGCTACTCAGCTAACTTCAGTGAGTGTAAAAAGTGGTTAAATGACATAAAAATAAAATACTTTTTGAATGTTCTTATTGTCCTCAGCAAATTATTTAATAAAACAAGTCATTTTGATTATTTATATTTTATTTTCATAATGATATTAAGCATTTTGCATGTGTCCCTGAAATTGCTGTCCACCCTGTCATTATGGGGTAAACGCCCCTTTAAGAAACCCACTGATGTACTCAGTGACATCCCCTCCCCCGTTTGGTCTTTCTTCAGTGGAGGTTAAAACATCTGCAGCACACACAGTAAGTATCTGCACTTATATTTCCTAATTGTCATCATATTGTGTTTGTAGTTGCGTGTTGTCAAGCTTAACATGTCCACCCTGTCATTGTGAAATATTAATTAATATAAAATCTTTTCAGAAATTCAAAATATATATTTTAAACAGTGCACAGTCAGCTTCAACAGTGAATCACTTTGCTAACTGCTGTACACCATGTGCTCATTAAATGCGAACTTTAGCCAAAAATGTCCACCCTGTCATTGTCCACCCTGTCACAAAGCCTTCCATGACAGGGTGGACATGGTTCATGACAGGGAGGACATTTGCAGTTTTTGCCACATTTAGATTTTTTTCCCCACATATTAGAACAGTTATAACACATATTATAACAGTAGATTCTATACATGAGTGGACGTGAACTTTTTTGGCAATATCAGCAGGTGTTTTGATGATGATAATTTGATGACAGTTTACAAACCTTTTTTTCCTATGTAATAAAAGATTGACATGAATTTCATTGACTGTTTGAAAAAATACAGCCCTAACAATGTAAATAAATAAGACTAGGCAAGCCTAGTTTAGCTGGACCAATTAAAGGGGAATTTGTAAGAGAAAGTTTTGAATTGTTTTGAAATATTATAATTTTTTCCAGGAATGAGTCTAAGTGGAGCTGAGATAGCAAGGAGATATAGGGAATGTCGTGATGCTGACCCAGAGAGAAGAAGAAAGTACCTTGAGAAAGAGAGGGGAAAATGGAAAAAAGACAGAGAGACTGGAAAGAAGAAGGGTATTAATGAGCTAAGTGAGAGAGAGAAAAGGGCAAAAAGAAAAAAATGGAAGGAGGCAAAAAGGCAAGCAAGGGCCAGAGCCAGAGCCAGTGCTTTGCTACAGTCAGAGACACCACCCAACTCTCCTAATATTCCTGAAGCTCCTGAAAATCAGCCTGAGCCAGGCACCTCCAGGTTAGAACATGGAAGTTTAGACACATAAATCATTAGAAAGTTAGATTTATTTGAAGGACAATTATCAACTGTTTATTTTCCCATTAATTTACATATTGAAAACGAACAAAAATCTTACTAAAAATCCTAACAAATATTTTGTGTCTCAGGCAACGGCGTCAAGGGGAACGTATTCGAAGAAATTTGAAGAGAAAACTAAAAAAAAAGATTGAACAATTGGAGGCACAGCTGGTAAAGGAGAAAACTAAAACTGAGAAATATAAAAAGCGTTTCCATAGGGCCAATAAAGAAAGTTCATCCATTTCGCCACGTGCAAAAGTCAATGCATTGTTGGATAATCAAAAAGTGAATTCTCCCATCAAAAGAGCTCTTCTTTTCCATACATCACTGATTGAGGATATCAGACGAAAATACACAAATGCAAAAACAAACAAAGATAAGCAGTTGATTGCGAAAGTGGTCACTGGAAATATAGTGAAGAAATACAAGCTCCAGAAGTATGCCCTGACAGCTTTTGGCTACTCTAAGAAAAGAGCAAAGTACCCTGTGGATCTTACCTACTGTGGGAGGAAGTGTGTCAGTCGAACTGAAATTAAAAAGAAAGTTACATCCTTTTTTCTTAGAGATGATGTCAGTCGAATGACGACCGGCCGCAAACAAACAGTCACTCGGCTGAAGACAAAGATGCAGAAGAAGTTACTTACTGACACAATGAGGAACTTGCATAGGAAGTTTCTGTCTAACAACCTGGGCCAGATTTCATACACCTCCTTCTGCCGTCTCAAACCTTTTTGGGTGGTAACCCCCTCTTCCTCTGACCGTGACACATGTCTGTGCAAAAAACACGAGAACTTGCAATTTATGGCCAATGCCTTGCAGGACCATGGATTCCTGTCTTCAAGAAATATTGAAGAAATGTCTGAAGCAACGATGTGCAACCCCAAAGCCAAGGCATGTGCTTATGGTGAGTGCAAAAAGTGCCTCCACACTTGTCGCTCAATGCTGAAAACTCCGGGGCAAGAGAATATTTGTTTATCTCAGTGGATGACAGAAAAGATCATGAAGGATGAGAAAACGTCAACAATAACAGTAAAAAGAGAAATAACAACAACAGAGGAAGACCTAAACACCCAATTCCAAGAGAGGCTTTTCCATTTTAGACGCCATGTCTTCAACATCAAATGGCAGTTTGATGTCTACAGGGAGTTTAGGAGGAACCTGAAGTACAATGAGTGCCTCATACATGTGGACTTTAGTGAAAATTACACATGCAAATACAATGCAGAAATCCAGTCTGTGCATTTTGGAGGCTCACACCAACAGGCCAGTCTGCACACTGGAGTGCTCTACACAGCAGGTGAAGCGGCGCCGCACACCTTCTGCTCCATATCACCATCCAGAAGACATGACCCTGTAGCCATCTGGGCCCACCTTCATCCAATTTTTAAGGTAGTGAGAGAAAGACACCCTCAAGTCAGCATAATTCATTGTTTTAGCGACGGGCCAGCAACACAATACAGACAAAAAGGAAATTTCTTCTTTCTCTCAACGGAACCCTACAAGTATGGCTTCAAGGGAATAACATGGAATTTTTTTGAAGCTAGCCATGGGAAGGGGGCACCAGACGGTGTGGGTGGGGCCCTCAAGAGGTCAGCAGACCGGATTGTGGCCCAAGGAGGAGACATCCCTGATGCCCAGAGCTTATATGACAAATTGAGAAGCCTGAACACATCTGTCGAGCTGTTCTTTGTCCCAGAGATGGATATTGAATCAAAGCCTGAGGTAATAGTCAGTTAAAGTTACAGTCCATAATCCAACGTACTCCATAAGGGGCTTTTGTACCGCATAGCTCTAGAAACTCAGTTATAGGAATATCCAGCAGGGTGGTAGGGTTAGGGTTAGAACTAATTTGGACCATATTTCTGGTTGCATTTGCCTATAGTGCTGGCTTAGACCCTACTCTGAAATAGGAGCTAATTTAGTTCCCCCAAAAGGAGGTCCTAGAACTAAAATCGTTCCTAGTTCCTACGGTGTGAACAAGAGCCTATCAATTTCAAGTCCCTGATCTGATGCTTTTTTCACATGTTGTGATTAAAAGAAATTTTATTTATTTATTTTTGATCTCACTTTAGGTACCTACAATTGCTGCTGTAAAAGGAACCATGAGAATCCATCAAGCAATCAGTTTGACACCTGGACAGATGATGTACAGAGAAATTTCATGCCTGTGTAAAAGGGAGGATGGTGTTTTGGACTGCACCTGCTTTAATCTTCAGGAGGTCACTTTCACTGATGTTACACTTTCATCTGATAAGGCCAAAGCATGTGGAAAGGCACATGATATCCAAAAGAGACCAGAAATGATTGAGTCAAAGCACATCGGAGAGTGGTGCGTTGTCAATTATGACAATGAAGGCTACCCGGGTGTCATCATGGATGTGGAAGGGCACAGTGTGAAAATTAAGTGTATGCACCGTAATGGCACCAACAAGTTCTTTTGGCCAGGTCCTAGGGAGGACATCAATTGGTACCATGATTGGCAGATACTTTGCCTAATGCCAGAACCACAAGCTCTGAACAAGCGCTCTCTACAGATTGATCCGTCTGTTTGGAAGTATGTGGAAGATCAATTAGAGTGATGCAGAAAATGAATTCCTGAAATCCTTCTTTATATTGCTTAAGGGTTTCTTGTTGTTCCTGTTGTTTCTCTAAAGTTCCTGTTCTATTCTAGTTCACCCATTAAAGCATTTGTCCACCCTGTCATGCCAAGTTCCACCCTGTCATCTTGTTGTCCACCCTGTCATGTTCAACTTTTATGAAAATAAACAATTATTTTAACAAGTTAACAAAACCTTGTGTGTGTCTTCTTAATAAACAAATGAGGCCCAGTTAGTATTGTTTTAAAGTTTGACTAAATATCTTTGTTGTTAGATTTTATTTAGAAAAGAATGTGCAACTATCGCATATTTTATTGGGCAATACATATTTAGGCAGTAACTTCATTATTATCAAAATACTTTTACCATTAACTAAAATGTTTTTTTGGGAAAGGGACACATTATCTTTCTGCAGATCTACATTTTATAATCACTATGCAATGAAAATGTATTTATTCTACTTTGAATTTGTCCATGACAGGGTGGACATATTTTATGGTTTGCTCGTATATTGTCAGCTTGCAGTTAATTTATAAAAAGTGCTGGAGCTTGACTAATATGCATTTCTAACAGCCTAAGGTCTCCTTAATAAAACACATATAAAGTTAAATGGAAAATCTCCGATTTTTTTGTGGAAATTGTGAAGTCTCAAAGGCACTTTATAGTGATTTTGACCCATTTTCAAACTGAGGCTGGCTTGACCGCGGTAGACCTGCGGTGAATCAGTTGACGAGACGGGAGCAGGAGTGAGCCGTGATAGGAACTAGGAAGACAGAGTCATGTCGTTCCTTAAGAAAGGAAAACCAGGGGCTCAAAAACGAAAAGAAAAGAAGATTAAAGAGCATCATGTGCATCATCGAGCATTGACATTTTTTTAACATAAATATCTACTCTCCAGGTAGAATAGTATACATTTATGTTCGTACTCTATTTGAATAATATACCAATACTTTATAGTATCACACCCTACATAGCGAGCAAACAAAGTTTCTGGGTAAATAACAGGGAGTGAGAAGCAGACGGAGGCGGAGCTGGGAGCTCAACACACTGCCACTGTCTCCAGGCAGCTGCGCAGCTTGTCTCCTCTTCTGCTGCAGTTCTCCCCAGAAGTTTACATGAAAACACTGTATATTTCCCTCCATTGTCAAAATCTCTAACACCCGCGAAAACACAGATCGTTAGCGCCTATTTTACCGCATTGTTATGCAAATTAGCCCGCGCACGCTCTTACATTAAGTACAGGATTGTTCTCAGTTTAATGCACATCTTAATGATTGAAAATGACTTATTTTAAAACGTAATTCAAAGACTGAATGTCTAGTTTGGCGGCTAGTGTACCCTGTGATTCTATATTCTGCATTTATTTTAAACAGACAAATAATCATCAATTAACTTGTACTTAGCCTACACTTTAAAAAAGATATTGTGACAATAAAGGATATTTTAGCAACCATTTGTTTACATTTTAAGTGTTTTTATTATAAAAATGCAATACCCCACCCATTGGTATCACTATGGTATTTGGTACGGGGCCCAGCAAGATGGTGTGTACCCAGGGCCCAAAATTTGGTGCTACGCCCCTGGTCCCGCAAACGCGGCGCCGAGGAGCTTGTATGTAATCGGAGGACAAATGGCTCCTTAGTTTTGAAATGGTTTGGGCAAGGTGATCGCGTTGAAAATAAAGGCGTTAGTCTAGCGTTAGAAGCTCATTTGAAACATTGCCGCGGCTCATTTAAGAAAATGACAGCTCCGAAGAGATGCCGCTTTAGTTTGAGGTAGTGCTAACCATAATAAAGAAAGATGATGATCATCATCACCTTATCTGTTACCACTGAAATGTAGATGTAATGTATTTCCAAATCTAAGCCCATCTTATACGGAATGTTGCCTAATAGACTGCAACACGGTAAAACCAATGGATAAAACAGGCACCTTCAGAATGCGTAAAAGACGCACCGGCCAAGGCAGGTCTAACTCACTGTGTGCCTTCTAATAACGGACAGAACAACTCTTTTGTATAATTAATTTTTTTTTATTTTTTTTTTTCGAAAAGACAAGTGTCAACTTCTGTTAAGGGCAACATCTCCTAAACCATAACAGACAATGGCCTACAGCTATTCTTAATAATAACATTAGGCAAGGCAAGGCAGGTTTATTTATATAGCACATTTCATACACAATGGTAATTCAAAGTGCTTTACATAGAAGAAATTAAAATAATCAAAAGAAATCAGAATAATTAAAACAGTTTAGAATAAAAGACGTTCATGACTCTCCTGTTCGAACTCGTTCATCCAAATGAACGAATCTTTTTTCGAGTCATTTCGTTCATTCAACGAACTAAATGACTCGCAAAAAGATTCGTTCATTTCAAACGAGTCTTTTTCGGAGTCATTTCGTTGATTCAACGAACGAAATGATTCGAAAAAGATTTGTTCATTTTGATGAACGAGTTCAAACAGGAGAGTCACGAACGTGCATCACAGAACAGAGCAAGGCGAGCATTTGTGCTTATAAAACTTAAAGTTTTTTATTTATTTTTGAAATGACCGATCGTTTCGCTAGATAAGACCCTTATTCATCTTCACGGCAGGCTGCGCTGTGGGGGAGGAGCTGTGGAGGGAGGAGCTGTGGGGGAGGAGCTGTGGAGGGAGGGCTGTAGCGCAGCAGAGAGCAAGGGGGTTGGACCTGGAAGTTGTGCTTGTTCAAATTTTCAGGCTAAGTCAACATTTTCTCAAAACTCCCTACTGCAACTTTAAGAGACGGTTGGTTATGGCCTGGGATGCATCACGTCCGGCTCCTCCCCTTCTGTTGTTGACAGTAGCTGTCTGTAGGTATGTGCGTTAGTATATAGTACTTTTTGTTTTTAGTTTCTCGTATGTATGGGACTGACAATTACTGTTGTTTAGCCTGTCTTTCCTCTCTGGTTTCCCTCGGCTTGTTGCGATGGGTGCATTCGCTGGCTGCTCACCTTTCAGGTATGTGCGAACTGTTTGTGGAAAGCATATTGTTTGTTTTCATTCGGGGGTTTAGGATCGGCTGATTGTTTTGAGTTATGTGCAGTGTCCCTGTAGTCCAGCTGAACAGCGGATTGCATGATTTTTGAGTATCCATGCCTGTGAAAGGACAAACACATTATGTGAACGCATCATCCCCTTCCGGTAAGTGTTGTTGTGCATACAACTGTAGTTACGAGCTGAAAATTTAACAATTGAGGCATAAATCTTAGTGATGTTTTTCTCTGCATTGGGTTAGGATTTTCCCTCTCGTCTGGAGGATTTGTTTTGCCTGCTGGTGCTATAATCGGTTCTGGCTTTTTGCCTTTTCTGCTGTTGCTACAGTTTACATTAACAACTTGTTGCTTCCTCGTGCCGTCTGTGAGAAGATCGTGTCACCCCACTGACGAAGGGGATCGTTGCTGTCTGGTTTTACTTCATATATTGAGCTAACGCTACTTTGTGTGCTGAACTTTGGAGGCGGACGCTTAACGTTATTAGTGCTCAAATCGGAGCACTACCATCTGCTTGTGAGCCCATTGCGGGCATTGAGTTATCTATTTGTTTCCTTTTCGTTATTTACACCTTTGTATGATATTTGTGATTGTCTGATTGATATTATTACTATCTGCTCACTATTGTACCATAAATACCATCCAACTGTGGTTTATTGCAGTTAGTATTTGTGAAGTTTGTCATTAATTGTGTTTTTCTTTTCCTTTTGTGATCTCATTTCAGGTGCTGAGGTTCTATGGTTTGAGGATCTCTTTTGGTGGTGGTGTTTTCTCCGAATGTTTGCAGTGACACTTTTGAAGTCTTTGGGGTGTTGTGAGTGTGCTTTCGGTGAATTAGTTTAGTGATTCCTCTTCCTGTGGTCTACCTCAGCCCTGCCAGTTTGTGTGTCTTTTCATTTATTTCAATGTGTATGTCTTTGTTTATTTGAATGTGTGTTTGTTACTGAAAACCTTGCCAGTGATGCTCCAAGTCGCCTCTTTTTAAATGTGACTTATTCTGCTGCTTTAAATTTTGTATTAATAAAACTTTTGTACGGTTTACAAATCCAAGTCTCTGCCTACCCTTTATTAGGGACATGAACCTGAGTGACCTAAGAATAATAATTTGAGTGTCTATATTTCCCGGGGCGCAATTCCCCGGGTGGCGTAGTCGAAATTTTCTTTACCTGTAATATCCGCCTCCCGCCACTGCTTAGAGTGAACCCTTGGTATTTCTAGCTGATGTGATCCTAATGATCTGAGTGATCTGTTGGGTTTATATTCAGTGAGCATATCTGCAATGTATTGAGGTCCTAGGCCATTAAATGATTTATATACCAGTAATAATACCTTAAAATCAATCCTATATGTAACTGGCAGCCAGTGTAAAGACCTGAGGACTGGTGTGATGTGTTCATATTTTCTGGTTTTGCTCAGAATCCTGGCAGCAGCGTTCTGTATGAGCTGCAACTGTCTTATGGTCTTTTTGGGAAGGCCAGTGAGAAGTCCCTTACAATAATCCACCCTGCTGGTGATGAAAGCATGCACAAGTTTTACATGCACAAGCATGCACATTAAATAAACGAAAAATGATTTAATCTATGAACGAGAATACTGTAACCAACAAAGCTCACAGACAGGTGTTAAGGGTTAGGCCGCCGGATAATTATTAAAACATAACACAACGGTTTGGCCAATTAACGAAAAACAAGTTAAATAGAGAATACTGTGGCCTACAAAATAGACTGTGAAAATCTTTAATGAATGTGTAAAAGACGCCTTAACTTATTTGTCTCAGGTGTCAAGGGTTAGGCCCCAACCACTCTTAACAGAAAATATTGGCCTACCCCACTCCCCGAGTCAGTCACTTATTTTTATTCAAGAACACAAGCATGTCTACGTGCTCTGGGGTCAAGCGGGTATGCAGTCGATTAACCACAAGGCCCGCAGCGGAGAAAACCCTCTCCGAACAGAAGTCCCGGGGATGCAAAGGTAGCGCTGCGCCAATCTTGCCCAGCGCCAATATGCTCTATTTTATAAAGCATATTGATCAGATATTTATAAATATATAGGGTCATCACGGAATCTGACGGGTTTTGATGCCATCGTCTATAATTGGTCTAATATTTTAAAAACCGAAGCCGCACAAACAAAACTTTAACCGGCACAAACAAACGAGACTATTTCATTTGGAGGATGTGGGGGGCTGGGTGACCTCAGAATGACCTATAAATATTCTTTAAATATCTAAAAAATCGAAGCAGCACAAACAATAAAGCAAAGTAGCAGCACAAATGAAGTAAAAACGATGGAGCCTATTTTGCCGACGTTTTGCATTGGGTGGGGGCGGGGCCAACTTCATGCAGTGATTGACAAGAGCGGGAGGGAGTGGGCGGGGCAGGGGCGTGATCGGCTCGGAATGCATTTTCAATTTGCACATTGAGTTTTGCTACATTCATTGCGGGACATTTAATGAAAATGCAATCGCAAGTGTCTTAACTGTAAACTGTGTCTAACTGTGTCTTAATTCTTAACTTAAGTGTAAATGCAATTAAGAAAAATAACATTTAGATAATTTTGCTACAGTTTTTGCTTGAACATTTTAAACAGATCTAATAATTTCTTTAATACATTTTAATTTTAATTTTGCAACTTATAAAGCGTTAAAATATGTATTCAATTTACATATTAAAACATATGTATGAAATGGCAAATGTAAATTATATAATTGAATTATCATTTTCATTTTGCACCAAACGTTGCACAAATGTAATGGAAAATGTACATTTAAATACAGAAATGCCTTGCCATTTTACATATTGCATTATCATTTTGCATAAATTACATTTCAAATTGAATATTGCTACCCATAAGCTTCCATAGGCTTGGTGGTCGGTCAAGAAAATCTTTAGTTTTCGCCATCCCTAACACACACACACACACACCTGTGAAGAGGACGACTGGTGTGTGCAAGCATTGGGCTCTGATCCACTACACACACACACACACTCTCTCTCTCACTCTCACACACACTTTCTCACACACACACTCTCTCACACACACACACACACACACACACACACACACACACACACACACACACACACACACACACACACACACACACACACACAAACACACACACACACACACACACACACACACACTCCCTCTTATGTTCCTGTAGCAGTCAGCACACACACACACACACACACTCCCTCTTATGTTCCTGTAGCAGTCAGCACACACACACACCTGTGAAGAGGACGACTGGTGAGTGGGAGCATTGGGCTCTGCTACACTACACACACACACACACACACACCTGTGAAGAGGATCACTGGTGAGTGCGAGCATTGGGCTCTGCTACACTACACACACACACACACACACACACACACACACACACACACACACATACACACACCTGTGAAGAGGACGACTGGTGAGTGGGAGCATTGGGCTCTGCTACACTACACACACACACACACACACACACACACACACTCACAACTGTGAAGAGGACGACTGGTGATTGCGAGCATTGGGCTCTGATACACTACACCCCCACACACATACTATCTCACTCTCACACACACTTTCTCACACACACACTCTCTCTCTCTCTCACACACACACACACACACACCCTCTTATGTTCCTGAAGCAGTCAGCACACACACACACACACACACACACACACACACACACACACACACACAGGGCTCTGATCCACTACACACACACACACACACACCTGTGAAGAGGACAACTGGTGAGTGCGAGCATTGGGCTCTGATACACTACACACACACACAAACACACACACACACACACCTGTGAAGAGGACGATTGGTGAGTGCGAGCATTGGGCTCTGATCCACTACACACACACACACACACACACACACACACACACACACACACACACACACACACACAGCTGTTAAGAGAACGACTGGCGAGCATTGGGCTCCGATACACTACACACACACACACACTGCAATAAAATTACTTAATGAAATGCATAGTTTTAATAAATAAAACATTCTTTACATTTAAATTGTAAAAATACCAATTAGAATTGTATTGTTTATTTGTTTTTTTGTAAGTGTAAGTAATGTTTATTAAACCTGTAAATTGTGTCTGGAACATGTGAGGACTTTGCCTCTTGCTTTGAGAACAGCGCTGGTGTTTTACGAACAGCTGCTCACACACAGCATCACTGAATCCACACATCAGCCGTCAGCACATTCACTCCTGATGGGGGTTTGGCTGTGGTGTGTAGCGCAGGTACTTCTTTCCGGAGGGCAGGTCTCTGGTGTAAACTCCAGCGGGGAAGAGCGTCACGGCCTCCTGCTCAGGGATGCTGGGCGGCACCATAACACTGTCTCCAGGCTTCAAACAACAGCAGATGAGCGTCACTCATTACACACTGATGACACAGACATACACACTCCAAACACACCAGGCTTGACATTTCTCACCCGCCAGTCCACAGGTGTGGCCACACGGTTGTGTGCCGTTAACTGCAAAGAGTCAACTACACGCAGAATCTCCTCAAAGTTACGTCCTGTTGTTGCAGGATAGAGAATGGACAGCTTCAACTTCTTATCTGGACCAATTACAAATACCTGAACGAAAAATGCACACATTAAGAAATCAATTAGGTCAGTGTGAAGAGTTGATGGCTCTGTCCAAACCAATATCCCAACCTTTTCAGTTATGTTAAACTCTTATCTCATACAGTAAACCATCAATGCAAAGCAGGTTGAAATGGCATCATCCCCTACTCCCTAAGTCGTCCTCCGTTTGAAACTATATATTTAGGCAGACCAAAAATATGGAAGACATGGTTGATAGTAGCTCTGCTGTTTCCATAGGAATGGGGAGACCCTTGAGGAGCATCATCTTGCATGATTTAGAGAATCTTTTCACTATGACGAGAACCCAAGTAAATCCTTCAGAAGAGGGCAGATCGGTGATTAAATCCACTCCTAGATGTGACCATGGATAGTGTGGAATGGGCAACAGGAAAAGTTCACTAGATGGTAAGTGGCGGAGACTCTCGGAGACGGCACATTCGCCACATCCCAGGATAAACCTTCTGATGAGGCCACGAGTACCAATCCTGGAGGAGCACGAGGGTTGATTCGTCCCAGGGTGGCCAGTGCCCAGTGAGGAGTGAACGGTGTCCATGAGATCCAGACGGAGTGAGGATGGGATGTGACGTGGTTGGCTGGGCAGTCTGGTGGAGGAGGCTCGAATAGAGAGCCGTCTGCGATCTCATGGTTCAGGGTCGAGCGTATGGGAATGACAATATTGGATAAAGGCAGTATTGTGTCAGGAGGTTCTTGTGGCTCGGATGTAGTGTCGATATGGGACAGGGCATATCCCTTCACAATTACATTTAAGCATTTAGCAGAAGCTTTTATCCAAAGCGACTTACAAATGAGGGGAACAATAGAAGCAATCAGACCGACAAGAATGCAACAGTTTACAAGTGCTGTAACAAGTCTCAGTTAGTCATGTGGCATCAGGCATGACCACCGATGGAGACATTAAAAGAGTCTGTATGCTTTTGGACACCAGACACTGACGGATTGGAAGTGCAGGTTTTATTGAGTCCTTGATTGTGGCTGTGATTGTGACAGGTGTCTGTGCTCACAATTTGAGTAAACTAACTATTAACTATGACTTTTTCCTCAATAAACTCCTAATTGGTGCTTATTAATAGTCAGTGAGGTAGGTGTTAAGTTTGGGTATTGGGTAGAATTAAGGATGTAATATGGTCATGCAGGATAAGGCATTAATATGTGCTTTATAAGTACTAATAAACAGCCAATATCCTAATAATAGACATAATAAGCAACTAGTTAATAGTGACAATTGGACCCTAAACTTAAGTCTTACTGAAATGTGCCCTGTTTTTGAAGCTTTATTCATGTGTGCAGTGCACTTACGCATCGCGCGCTGAGCGGCATCCCGGTCTGATCCTTCTCCTCCGGGTCCAACATGCCCAGCGTCTCCACCAGATGCCTCCCATCATCCGCTATGATTGGGAAAGGGAACTCGCTTCCGGACTCCGCGTTATTGTAAGCCAAGATGTCCTGAAATTGTCCATCGAGACTCATTAGCAGCACGTCATTCTGAGAGAGACACTACAGACTGAAAGAAGCGAACCTTGCTCCAGCCGTGATGGTCTTCGAGACTGTCGACAGAGAGCGCGATCAGCTTGACGTTGCGTCTGCTGAACTCTGGACTGAGTTGAGCTGCTCTGCCGAGTTCAGTGGTGCAGACAGGAGTGAAGTCTCGAGGATGAGAGAACAGGACACCCCAGCTGACGAGGAAAAACTCAGTTCACTCAAGGTGAAAGACATAACTGTGGAAGCCCATTACCGCCAAATAAGAATACAATAAATCATGCTTTGTAAATCATAAATATGAAATTACGACATCGAAAGTATGTATTTAGTATGCAGTAAAATTATTTGGTTTGTCAGAATTATGAATTGGTATGTCATATTTTTGACTTTCTCATAATTCTAAATTTTAATCTCATAATTATGTCATAATTTTGTCTTTTAATGTAATTTAGATTCTAATCTCATAATTATGACTTAGTCAAAATTGTGACATACTAAGTAATAATTATGAGATAAAAAGATTAATATACTATCTTATCATTTTGACTCATGTCAATTATTAGTATTTCATAATTATGACATTTTATGCCATAATTTCGATTTATGTCATTATTGATTATTAATTTCATAATTATAACTTAGTAGGCTATGCTTATCTTTTTATCTTTCACTTTCTTATTAATTTGACTTTTGTCAATTATTAGTATGTAATAAATTACTTACATTTTTTTTATCTCATAATTATGAAGTTTTATGTCTTAAATAAGATTTAGCAAAGGATGATTTTCTTCTGTGACAGAAATGTCCATTCATACATATCTGAGTAAGAATCATAAACACATTTTAAGATGTACAGGATTTCTGTGCATTGCATGTTTAAGATTGAATAGACACATACACTTTGTTTACAAAAAACTGTAGATTATTACAGTCTGGCCCTTTGATGTATAAATGTATATTTATGACACTATACTTTGTGTTATAAATGTACATGACATTTTTAAAAGATTATTTTTAAAATTTGTATTACTTTGGTATTAAATTACAGTAAACTAGTTAACGCTGCTTTCTAACACAACGACTGAGGGAGTGACAGCCAATTTGACATCTTTCTCTCTTCTGACCAACATAATCAATCTCTCCACGGTTTTCTTTTTTTCTTTTGTAATGTCATACGCTATAAATGGAAACTCAAAAATCGTATTTGTTGTAGTTTCCTTTCGCCACTATAGAAGTTTATCCAACTTTGAGGATTGCTTCTGAGAACCTGGAAATGTGAAGCGGGACCGTTTCCATTTGCTGAAAACATTTTATCAGTGACTTATGAGTGTTTTGATGTTCAATAAATAAATAACCAACCCAAGATCATTGATTATTAAAAGATTCTCTGAATGTCATAAAAACAGAAAGGACTGTGAAAACATGCAGAGATTAAAAACGCCTCGGTTACAACTGTAACCTCGGTTCCCTGAAAAGGGAACGAGACGCTGCGTCGATTGACGCTAAGGGAACGCTTTGCGTGATGATGTATTGAAGCACATGTAAAATCAGTCCAATGGTGTGACGGAACGTCAGAGGCGGGTGACGTCATTAACCAGGAAACTATAAAGCCTGTCCAAACAAAGCAGCGCTAGCTTCGTAAGGTCTGAAAAAGTCGCTTACAGGCACGTAGTAGATATGGCAGGTGACGCAGCGTCTCGTTCCCTCTTCAGGGAACCGAGGTTACAGTCTTAACCGAGGCGTTCCCTTTCAAGGGAACTCGTGCTGCGAGGCCACCATAGCTAGAAGTGTCTGTCCAGTTTGAAATCAAAGCGAGCAGCACTAGGATGAGAGCACCCGGGACCCTGGTGTAGAGTCCAAGTCCAGAGAATAAAACCTGACGAATGTGTGCGGTGAGGGTGATGACCACCTTGCCACATCACAGACGTCCTGTAGAGGCACTCCTGACAATAATGCCTTGGAGGCCGCCATACTCCTACTTGAGTGGGACCGAACAGCCATAGGTGAAGGCTGTCCGGTCGACTCATAAGAAAGTGAGATAGCCTCGACCACCCACTTGCTCATTCTTTGCTTAGATGCTGGGGACCCTTTGTTAGGGGGTCCAAAACAGACAAACAGCTGTTCGGCTTTACGCCATAGGGCAGCTCTGGGCATAGCAAATTGTGTCTTTCCTGGTCCGCATCCTAAAAAGGGGGAGAACAGAAGGCCTGCAGCACTAAAGATTGGGCCACATTAGTGGGGACCTTGGGAACATAACCTGGTCTAGGATGAAGGAACGCTTTAACCATGCCAGGTGCAAATTCCAAGCACGAGGGTGCAACCGACAAAGCCTGAAGATCTCCTATTCTTTTAAGAGATGAGATAGCAAGGAGAAACAGAGTTTTCAAAGTGAGAAATCTTGCTGGAACCTCCTCCAGGGCCTCAAAGGGAGCCTGGGAAAGGCCTTGGAGGACAATTGCCAGGTCCCAGGTCGGAAACCTCGTGCGCGCAGCAGGCCTCAGCCTCAAAGTGCCACGGAGGAAACGAGGTACAAAGGGGTCTTTACCCAAAGACATTCCACTCAAAGGAATGTGGTAAGCACCTAAGGCCGGCACATAGACCTTGAAAAAGTGGACGGGGATAGACCTGCAGTGAACCGCTCCAGCAGAAACTCCAGCACTGTACCAACCTGGCAGTTAACTGGGTCCAGCTGATGGTCAGTACACCATAAACTGAAACCCTTCCACTTCAGGGCATAAAGTTTCCTCGTGGAGGGAGCTCTGGATTGTAGAATGGTCTCCACAACCTCGGTTGAGAGACCTGACCCTATGAGCTGGGCGCCCTCAGAGGCCAAGCCCACAGGTTCCACAGTTCTGGACGAGGGTGAAAAATAGAGCCCTCTGCTTGGGACAGAAGGTCTCTCCTGACGGGAAGCTCCATAGGAGGTCCATTGAGGAGAGACAATAGATCTGGGAACCATACTCTGCCTGGCCACCGTGGAGCTATAATAAGTAGGTGCAGATGGTCCCTGAGAACTCTCTCCAGAACTCCCGGGAGCAGAGCGATCGGGGAAAAAGCATACAAACGTAGCCTCGGCCATGTCTATATCATCACATCCAGTCCGAGAGGAGCTGGATGCTTGAGGGAGAACCAGAGTGGACTGTGAGACGTCTCTCGAGACGCAAACAGATCCACTTGAGCCTGGTCGAACTCCCTCCAAATCTGCTCCACCACCTCGGGGTGGAGCCTCCATTTCCCAGGCCTCGGCCCCTGTCTCGACAGGATATCTTTTCCTATGTTCTGGGCCCCAGGGATGTAAGCTGCTCTGAGTGAGAGCAACTTCCCCTGAGACCAGAAGAGGATTTGGTGCGCCAGTTTGCATAGTGGACACAAGCGCAAACCCCCTTGATGATTTATATAGGTGACCACCGATGTGTTGTCTGTGTGGACCAGCACATGATGGCCCCTGAGGTCTGGTAGGAAATTCTTGAGAGCAAGAAAAACAGCCATCATCTCCAGGCAATTGATATGCCACGAGAGATGATGGTCCCCCCATTGACCCTGAGCTGAGCGTCCCTCCAGGATCGCTCCCCAGCCCGTGAGGAAGGCATCTGTCATTAGCATCCTGCGACGACAAGAAGTTCCCAACACGGGGCCTTGGGACAGGAACCAAGGTTTTATTCACATAACCAGGGCACGTAGGCATCGCCGCGTAACCCTGATCATGCGAAAGGGGTTGCCCCTCGGGGAAAACCCTTTGGTCCTGAGCCAGCACTGCAAGGGTCTCATGTACAGCAGACCAAAAAGTATCACGTTGGACGCTGCTGCCATCAGACCCAACAGTCTCTGAAACTGTTTCACAGTGAGTGACTGGCCTAGCTTTATTTTTTTCACAGATGACAGGATGGACTCTATGCGTGCTGGAGACAGACGTGCCCGCATCAAGATGGAATCCCATACTACCCCTAGAAAAGTGGTCCTCTGTTATGGAGAAAGCACACTCTTCTTGGCATTTAGCCGTAACCCCAGGAGGGGTCTCGATGCCGAATCGCCAACTGATGCGACTGAGCTAAAATCAACCAATCGTCGATGTAGTTCATGATGCGAATGCCCTGTAGACGTAGTGGCGCTAGAGCTGCATCTATGCATTTCGTGAAAGTGCGGGGTGATAGCGCTAGGCTGAATGGAAGAACTCGATATTGGTATGCTTTGCCCCCGAAAGCAAACCTCAGGAACTTCCTGTGATATGGAAGGATGGAAATGTGGAAGTATGCGTCCTTGAGATCTATCGTGACAAACCAGTCCTCGGATCTGATCTGTGGCAGGATTTGTCTCAAAGTTAACATTTTGAATTTTAGATGCATGACGGATTCGTTCAGAACTCTTAGATCCAAAATGAGACGCAACCCCCATCCTTCTTTGGAACGATGAAATACCGGCTGTAAAACCCGGTGTCCCTGATGGAGGGAGGTACATATTCTATGGCCCCTTTGTCCAACAGGATTTTCACTTTTTGTTCCATCACCAGAACCTGCTCGGGGCTCACCACAGTGGGTAGGAGCCCCATAAACCTAGGCGGGCGAGACCCGAATTGTATTTGATAGCCCCTTTCTATGGTCTGCAGGACCCAACAAGAAATATTTGGCAGTAGCTTCCACGCTGTCAAAAATTCTACTAGAGGTACCAGCCTCTCGTGACTGATTTCTGGATTTAGTTGTTGTTGAGTGTTCAGCCCGTCGCCCTGTAACGGCGAACCGGAAGGGAACGACTAAACTGACTGCTCTAGGACCCTCCTCAGAGGGGCCACTACGTTTCCGGGTGGCACCTGAGATATGTGCTCGCTGGAGACCACTGCGCCCTGTAACACACGAGGTGGCAGGGTTAGCATAATGGTCTCCTGAGGGCACCGAAGGGAGACGGGCACCGTAAAATTAGGTGTTAACCGCTCTGCTTCGGGGAGAACCTGCCCTCGATGGCCTGCGCCCTCGGACGTCAGGACCTTTTCTTTGCAGCCTTCTTGAAAGTAATGACGGACCTCAGATCCGTCTTACCCCTTGAAGGCTGCTGTTGAGCGTGCTTTCCGTGACCCTAGTCTTTTTGTGGGGGAGCACGGGAAGTCACGCTCTGTTTCTGTGGCACGGTGCGAGGAGCTGGCTTTAGATGTTTGAGGCTGCTCCCGCTCAGCAGCCCCAGAGACATGAGTCCGGCGAGGGAGAAGTTTCTGGAAGGCAGCCGCTTGTTTGGTTGACTCCTGAAACCTCTCGACAACGAGTTTACTGCGTCGCCGAAGAGGCCAGAGGAAGAGATGGGTGCATCCATTAAAAAAAAAAAATTCCTTCTCTTTAATATTGGTTAAGTTGAGCCAGAGATGTCTCTCAGTGGTCACCAGAGCTGCCATAGACTGGCCAATAGATTTAGCTGTCTCCTTGGCGGCCCTGAGAGACAAATCTGTCTGCGAATCCTCATCAATACCCCGCCCTCATCAAGGTCTCCTAACACTTCCGCCTGATAAGCCTGCAGCAGCGACATAATATGGAGGCAAGCTGCAGCCTGACCAGCCGCTGAATAAGCCTTACCCACCAAAGCTGATGTTACTCTCACTGGCTTGGTGGGTAATACCGGGGCCTTAAGGGAAAATGCAGACTCTTCCAGAGACGCGAGCGTCTCTTCCACCTTTGGCATCTCCCCATAACCGTGCTCTTTAAATTGTGAAATAGCAGAATAGTGAGATGTTTGTGCACTATATACTCTGTATGACACAGGTTTCTCCCACGATCTGCACACCGTGGAAAAATGGAAGACCCCGGCATTGAGGTTGTGAGCGAGAGGGCAGGAAGCGTTCGTCAAGTTTACTTTTTGAACGAACGTCGTGCTTATCTGCCGGCCAATCAATATGTAATCTTTCATCCGCTCTCGTTACAACCTCAATGAGCTCCTCAAATGCATGACACCGAGGTGGCGAATCCTCAGTATCTCGTGCATCAACACTAACAACATCCAGTTCCTCGGAACTGGATAGCTGTAGTGTTGGTGCCTGTATCTGAGCGGAAGAAACCGCAGCGTGTGTTTCTGAACCCTGATACGAGACACTAGATCTGTCAGGTGAGGGCAGAGATAAGGCAGAGCCCGTCTCTAACCCCGCTGACAGATCCATTTGCGAACCCCAAGTCTGAAGCCTTCGCCGTGCCTCAGCAGCAGCGGGACCTGAGCCTCGGGAAACGCGAGCCTGGGTATCCTCGCTAAAGAACGCCAGGCGGGATCGGAGTGTCCACAAGAGTGTCCCTCGAGCACTGACCGTGCATGCTCCTCCCCAAACAAACAACACATAAATTGTGTGTGTCCCCACCCGTTAAATAACGCGGGCAGGGGTGCACACACACTAAACTGCTGCTTGCTCGCCATCGTGAAATATATATATATATATATATACATAGACAACACCGAATATACAGGACAGTTTCACATATAGCGCTTGTGAAGACACAGAAGCTAGCGCTGCTTTGTTTGGACAGGCTTTATAGTTTCCTGGTTCATGACGTCACCGGCCTCTGACGTTCCGTCACACCATTGGACTGATTTTACATGTGCTTCAATACATCATCACGCAAAGCGTTCCCTTAGCGTCAATCGACGCAGCGCAAATTCCCTTGAAAGGGAATACCATGAGCATTTGTGATTGAGTTTCTCTGATCTAGTAAATCTAGCAAAGAGCAGCTGTTTAGTGGTTCCTTTACGCAAGTTACTGTTTTGTTCACAGTGAAGCTTCAACATCAATGCAAAACAGTCAGCATAACAGGGTCTGATATCACTAAATGCACAACTAAGTCCCAAACCCTTACCCTAACCTTAACCTAATTATAACCTCCACCCTAAAAGCAAGTCTTGACCCTGAAACAGGGGCCTCAGAAAGTGAGGACAGGCTAAAAGGTTATTCAATTTGTCAGACTGTGACGAGGACTCGGAGGACAGTATACAGGCAGGCGGGGGTTGATAAACAGAGCGATATACAAGCAGCAGCGTATGCAAATCAGCATTCGAGGACAAAACAGGAGAAGTATTGGGACAGGTAGCAAACAAACAGGGTCAATATCCAGGTAAACAGAGCAGGGTAAAAAATACAGCCTGCAAGAATCATAAACAGTCCAAGGGTCAGAACACAGGCAAAACAATGCTTGGAAATGTTAGCCGTGGAAAGTCAAAACTTCACAGTGAGCCTAGCATGCTCAGTGCTAAGCCAGTCCAGGGAATGAGAAACAGGTGTGTGTGTGTGTGTGTGTGTGTGTGTGTGTGTGTGTGTGTGTGTGTGTAATGTGGTTCTAGGAAATGTAGTCCAATTGTAATAATACTCAGGAGATGAAGGCCTCCGGTAGTGAACGGGAGGAGATAGCGTTCATAATAGAGAGTTCAGAGTGTTTTAGCGTTCATAACAGAGAGTTCAGAGTGTTTTTGTTGACTCTGCTCTTTATTTGTGTCAAGCCGTGTCAGCGTTTGGATGTCGCTGATGTGGTGGTAACAGTGGCGTCATGACCGCCTGACCTACAAACACAATCACCACACAGGAATAGACAACGGCTTTGACCATGTATGGTTTTATCAAAGCTACCTGACTAGCACATGTTGTCCATTGTGAGGACATTACGAGAGAAAAAATGTCTTATATCCAAGCCACACAATTCACTAAAAACCAATACTGAATAATAAGAAGAACACATAGGAGGAGAGAAAAGAGGGAATATTGTTAGATGTGACCTCAGGAAGTTGCTATTAAGAATAAAACTGCCTTATTGTAATCTATGATGAACAACATATAACAAACAACACACTCTGATATCACAAGCACACATGATCGCATCACTTACGAATCCCCGAGAAAATCATGTAGTTTTAATCTGCCAAAAGTGGAATCGGCTTCAAAATTAGGAATGATATCTCCTAACAGCATCCCTGGCATCTTGTAGCATCTGTCTCTGTCTCTCTCTGTCTCTTTCTGTCTCTCTCTCTCTCTCTCTCTCTCTCTCTGTTGCATGTTAGTGTGGTTAGGTGTGGGAGGGTGTGAGAGAGCACTTGATTTGCAAGCATTTTTTTCTCTACAGGTACAGAGGTGTCAAAAGTATTTACATTCATTTCTCAGGTAGAAGTATAGATACTAGGGTTTAAAAAGACTTCTGTAGAAGTTGAAGTATCAACTCAAGCTTTTTACTCAAGTAAAAGTGTAAAAGTACTGGTTTCAAAACTACTTAAAGTATAAAACTAAAAGTAATGTAAGGAAAAAAATGCCATTAAGGACAAAAGCTTAGGCCGCGCCACACGGGCCTCTAGTGCACTACCCCACCTCCTCAAAAAAACATTTTTCTAAAGGCCATAATGTTATATTAAAATGTTAATGTTGAAACATTTGGGATGCACTAGGCTCCCTGTTTCAGCCGCATATATGCCCATTGAAAATTAACGCATTTTAGTACAATGCAAATACATTAAAGAACCATATATGTGTACTACTGAGCATTAACATGTGTTTCATGGAGTGGAAGATATGATGACTAGTTGCCTATATGTACTGTAATGGTCCAAAAAGTCAAACTTCAGAGGCATGTTATTAATAACCTTTATTGGAATGTAAATGTACATAAGCTTAGCTGCAGGAATCGGAGGGCAACGGACAAGAACATTGGTGTACCCAGGGCAGGCTTAGTAACAATTCCCCTTGTATGGTATATATAATAAACATTAGTGCTGTCAAAATAAATGATTAATTCAAGTGATTAATCAAAAGATAAAAAACAAAAATAACTCATAATCCTGATTGATACCTTCATGGTATGTACTATGCTCAATTATATAGTAGCTAATGGCAACAATGTCACATTGCAGGTGCGATGGACCGCGTACAAATCAATAGGGTGTCGGAATGGTATGTTTATACTTCTCATCCAACCACAATCGAATTCACTCTATTCGGATGGCGCGATCTATCTGGATAGGTTTTCTTTTATTTTGAACGATGACAAGCTGGAATGAAAACAAGCTGAAATGAAATGGGAGTAACAAGGCTATTTTTAAAATGTAAGGAGTAGAAAGTAAAGATAATTGATCGCGGTTCTCTGTTCCTCTTCTAAAATTAATGCACTGTCTATATCTTCTATAACACACGCAATAGTGGAATATACACAACTCAATAGGCTATATGCACACGGAGGTGATGACGTACTTCTGCTAAAATCTCAGCCAGCTAAGCCATGTCTGCTAGCGCTGATGCGATCGTTTACCAAGCGATATAACGATAGCAACAACAATATTACTAGTAAGAAAACGTTCAAATTTCAGCGAACCAACAACAGTACAACTGACTCTGAGCATTGTTGTGTGCCTCTGTGTCAAGCTTCGAGTAAGTACAACATATTACTTAGTTTTCATACATTTCCATCTGACGCGGAAAACAGGCGAAAATGGCTTGTCGCTATTAAGAGGTACAAATTCACAGTTAGTCCCCATAACCGAGTATGTAGCCGGCATTTTAATAAGGAGGATGTTCGTGAGCCAGTGTCAGAGACAGGGAGACGGCTATTAATCAAGGGAACTGTTCCAGCATTGTTTGAGTGGAACAATTTCACCCTTCCCACTTCACGACCGGGGGTATGGGAGAGGAGAGAGCGGCGCAACAGAGAGGCACCTTTACAGAGCCACGTTCCACTGTAGTAAGCAGTTATTTACATGGACCATACAATACAACTTAAAGGGATAGTTCACTTCAAAATGAAAATTCTGTCATCAAGTCAAGTCATGTCAAATATATTTATATAGCGCTTTTCACAATACAGATTGTATCAAAGCTGCTTCACAGTATCAATCAAAACAACTTAACAATGTTTGTTTACTACTGGAAAAAAGACATCCAAGTTTGGTAAAGCTGATCAATGGTATGATTGGTTAATTAATTTGAATATCCCCAACTGAGCAAGCCAAAGGCAACAGTGGCAAGGAACCGAAAAACTCCATCCAGTGACCTAATGGTGTCCTAACACCCCATCAGATGACCCAATGGAGAAAAAAAACCTTGGGAGAACCCAGGCTCAGTCGGGGGCCAGTTCTCCTCTGGCGTTTATGAACTAGAGGCAGAATTTACAGTAACTGTAAGATAAAAAATGTATATGAATGCCTGGCTAAATAGATGCGTCTTCAGTCTAGTTTTAAACTGGGAGAGCGAGTCTGAGCTACGAACAATATCAGGAAGGCTATTCCAGAGCTTCGAGGCTAAATGTGAAAATGCTCTGCCTCCTTTGGTGGATCTGGATATCCTAGGAATGTACAGAAGCCTCGAATTTAGTGATCTTAAAGAGCGCGATGGATTGTAAGGCGATAGAAGATCCGTTAAATAGACTGGAGCTAAACCATTTAGAGCTTTATAAGTCAAAAGCAATACCTTGTATTTAATACGGAACTTTATAGGTAACCAATGAGGTGATGATAAAATCGGTGTTATATGATCATATTTTCTTGATCTAGTAAGAACTCTAGCGGCTGCATTTTGGACTAACTGTAGCTTGTTTATTGAAGATGCAGGCCAACCAGCTAATAAAGCATTACAGTAATCTAGTCTCGAGGTCATGAATGCATGAACTAACTTTTCTGCATCAGAGACTGATAGCATATTACGTAGCTTAGCAATGTTTCTAAGGTGGAAAAAGGCAGTTTTTGTAACATATGAAATATGCTTTTCAAAAGACAGGTTGCAGTCTAATGTAACACCCAGGTCTTTTACTGTAGCGGATAAAGTAACAGGGCATCCTACTATGTTAAAGTCGTGCTGTGAAAGGTTTTGTGGACGGTTTTTAGAACCGATAAGTATTACCTCTGTCTTGTCTGGATTTAATAAAAGAAAATTAGGCGTCATCCAATCTTTTATATCTTTAACACAATCTGTCAATTTGGATAATTTAGCGTATTCATCTGGCCGTGATGAAATATATATTTGAGTGTCATCAGCATAACAATGGAAACTAATTCCATGTTTCCTTAGAATATAACCAAGTGGCAGCATATATATTGAGAATAATAAAGGGCCTAACACAGATCCCTGCGGCACTCCATAGTTTGCCGAAGTTATAATCGATTTTTCTCCATTTAAGTAGACGAAATGGTAGCGGCCAGATAAGTATGACCTGAACCAGCTTAATGCTTGTCCTTGAACACCAGTGTAATTTTGTAGTCGATCTAAGAGTATTGTGTGATCTATAGTATCGAACGCAGCACTAAGATCAAGTAAAACTAGTACTGAGATACAGCCTTGGTCTGAAGCTAAAAGTAAATCATTTGTGATTCTAACAAGCGCAGTTTCAGTGCGATGATGTGGCCTGAATCCAGACTGAAACTTTTCATAGATGTCGTTTTCTTGCAAGAAAGAGCCGAGTTGAGCGGACACAACTTTTTCTAATATTTTTGACATAAATGGAAGATTCGAAATGGGTCTGTAATTTGCTAGGTTATTTGGATCTAATTGTGGTTACTTAATAAGAGGTTTTATAACTGCCAGCTTGAACGTTCTTGGAACATGACCTAAAGATAAAGATGAGTTAATAATATTGAGAAGAGGCTCTTCCACTATAGGTAACACTTCTTTCAGTAGTTCAGTTGGTATAGGATCTAATAAACATGTTGTTGTTTTAGATCAGTGTTTCTTAACCTCTCCTGCAGGGACCCCCTGACAGGACATGTTCTTGTTTTAACCCTGAAATGGCACACCTGATTCAATTAATTAAAGGCTCAAAGGCTTAATGTGTAGCTGACTAATTGAATCAGGAGTGCCATTTCAGGGTTAAAACAAAAACATGTCCTGTCAGGGGGTCCCTGCAGGAGAGGTTGAGAAACACTGTTTTAGATGAAGTGATAAGTTTATTTAACTCTTTTTGTTCTATGGTTGTAAAGCATTGTAATTGTTCTTGCGGGGTGATAATTGCGGCCGAATTATAAGGCGCGAGCAAAGATCGAACGTTTACGATTTTGATTCTGATGCTTTCAATTTTCTCGGTGAAGAAGTTCATGAAATCATTACTACTAAACTGTAACGAGGTATTTTGTTCAGACGACGTCTGTTTATTTGTTAGTCTAGCCACGGTATTAAATAAAAACCTTGGATTATTTCAGTTGTTTTCTATTAATTTGCTGAGGTGCTCAGCCCTGGCCGTTTTTAAGTGCCTTTTTATAAAGTGACATACTGTCTTTCCACGCGATTCTAAAGACCTCTAAATTAGTTTTTTTCCATTTACGCTCTAAATTACGGGTTTCTCTCTTTATAACATACGTAGTATTATTGTACCATGGTGCTATACTTTTTTCTCTGACCCGTTTTTAATCTAATGGGTGCAACAATATCCAATGTTCTAGAGAGAATGGTGCTCATAGTGCTAGTTAGTTCGTCTAATTCATCTGTTTGTTTGGGTTCAGGCAGCTGCTGAGACAGATCAGATAAGCTATTTGAGAAATGATCTATGGTGGATGGACGAATTGTTCTACCTGGTCGATAACGTGGCGCAGCATGACATATTACAACAGTGCGTAATATGCAAGTTACCAAGTAGTGATCAGTGACATCATCACTTTGTGGAATGATATCTATATCGGTTGGATTGGTTCCATATGATATAATTAAATCGAGTGTATGATTAAGATGATGAGTTGGTCCGGTGACGTTTTGCTTGACCCCGAAGGAGTTTAATAAATCTGTAAACGCAGCCCCTAACGCATCATTTAAATTATCTACGTGTATGTTAAAATCTCCAATAATTAATGCTTTATCGACGTTGACCAAAAGATCTGATAGAAAGTCAGCAAACTCGTTTAAGAAATTGGCGTAAGGCCCTGGAGGTCTATATACGGTAGCCAATGCTAGAGATAATAGGGATTTTTTTCTTACATCAAAGAGCGTAACATTTAGCACAAGCACTTCAAACGAATTAAACCTATGACAAGTTTTCTGAGTAATATTAAGGATATCTCTGTAGATTGTTGCAACACCGCCGCCACGACCGATCAGACGGGGCTCATGCTTATAACAGTATCCTGGCGGAGTAGACTCATTTAGACCGAAATAATCATTTGGTTTAAGCCAGGTTTCAGTAAGGCACAGAACATCGAAATTATTATCTGTGACCATTTCATTTACAATAACCGCCTTAGGTGTGAGCGATCTAATGTTTAGAAGACCTAGCTTTAGAAGTTGTTTTTGTTCACTAATAGCGAGATTTTTTGTTTTAATAACAGTTAGATTTTTTCTAGATCCCGCAGTAGATTTATTATTTGATTTTAGTGAACGAGGAATAGACACAGTTTCTATGCAATGTTCTACACTAGTATTAATATCAATTAAAATGGTGCAGTAGAGACTGTGATTTGGATTTTTGGAATAAGATGATCCTAAAACAACAACAAAGGCAGATATCCAGTGAACAGTACAGCAACAAGTCTTTGCCAATAATACCTGTTGTGGCTTTTCCCGACAGAAAAATAAAACTTAAAAAAAAATAATAATAAAAAAAGAAAAAGTCTGAAACTGAATCTGAATCTAAAAAAATATTTAAAAAAAAATCAAAGGCTAAAAACTTGCTCTTCATAAACATGGCATTTGCTGAAAATATCTGTCAGCATTTGTTTCTCAGAATTACAAATGAGCTGCTAAAGTTTTAAATCATGCTTTTTCATTTTTCACTCAGTGTTTTTGTCACATGTTAGAAAGGATAACAAAGATGGGTTCTCATTGACTAGTACATTTTTGAGACACAGTTTAAGTGTAAATATTGCCCCTTTATTATTTCTTCAAGTTTCTGATTTTATCTTCAATTCATTTATTTGTTTTTTGAAAATAAGGAAAAATATTCTTTGTGCAAAACTCCATATTAACAAACATAGGATTGTATTTACCAGTTGTGCCCTCTGAGTCCAAGATTTAATTTCCTTGGGTGTTGATAAGGACGTAAGATTCATCATTCATCAACTTCACTTTCTCCTGAATGCTGGGCACATTCGCCTCAGATTCTGTCAAACGCACCACCACTACTCGACTAGAGACCAAGCCTCCATCTTCTATTTCAGAGATGTGTATGGATCTATAAAAGAAACACATTTCTGTATTGTACAAAAAGTGCAACTTAAATCCAGAAGAATAATAGTTTGAGTATAGAACAATAAGGTTAAAATGTTTATATTTTTATGACTTCACATATTGACATTATAAAGCAGTGAGATTTTAAGGGGTTACCTTTGAAATGATCTTGGAGTACTAGCTCTAGGTGGCTGTGTGACATTTGCCACTGGTGAACTTGAAGGCCTTTGAGAAAATGAGAAACTACACTGACTCAAAGCTGTTACTTGCCCTTGAAGTTCACCGCCATGAACCTCATAATGCCCTCTGTCAGTTACTGTAGATCCAAGCTGCAAAAACTCCATTTTCCACATTTGCAGAGTCTGTTAAATACAGAGTGTCTGTACCAACCTGAAACACAAAAAAAGTGATAACTGAAATACACCTTTTATGTCTAGTGATTTTTTCCTAGACTGTTTTTCAAAATTATTCATGTTGAATAACTACAATTCTAATTAACTTAATAAATAAATGGTAGCCTAACACGGTGATTTGTCACACATCACACCCTGATTTTCAATAATATGCAAAAAAATGCCCACTGAAGTACAGACAATGTATTTATTAAACTATCTTTAATAAAATAAAATAACAAAAATAAATACAGAGCCCCACACCTCATGCACAAAAAAATCAGTTCAGCACTTTTCTTAACAACCACTTTTGATGATGCACATGAAAATTTGGCCTTTGATTTAATATTTAATTAAATTTTTAAATTTTTCTTCATGATTCATGGTCTTTAATGATTTTCACTTTTGTTCAAGGTAATAAAGCAACATTTTTTTCCGATAAAGGAAGAATATATAAAATATATTTGGTGTAAAAGGCACAATAATGAACATGATAATAAACAGCCATCCGTCTTTTCCATTTGTTGACATGACATGGTTAGATTAAAATACATCAATTTTGGGTTTTTAATTTTTAATTCACCATATTTAGAATGAAACCATCATATTTAAAAACAGGATATTAATCATAATAATAAAATATATTTATTTGTTACTACTGTGAATCTATATTCAATTATTATGGGCTCTTCTTCAATGCTTTCAGAATCTTTACCTTTAGAATTATCATATTTTAATGACAGTTTATTTTTTGAACAAAAATGAATTATTTTATTTATCAAACTAAACCGAAAATAGTACAAACTTTGCTGAAGTGATTGTTTTGAACAAGTAGTAACTTAGATATTGTTAAATGCATTATTCTAGCTGAAGTATTTGTCAATACTGTGTGTCTTTTGCCCCATGCTGGTTTTGCCCCATGCCGTGTGTCTGTGGGACATTTATTGGATATATAATATTGGAATTTTACTATTTCACCCCCATTTCCTTTAATAGTAGCTTTTTACTTTTATCTGGGCTTTCAACTAAAGGAAATTCTACAGGTGCTAATCTACCAACATGCATTATGGTGTTGCCTATAGACGCACACAGACTCCGCCGGAGTCGGTAGCCTACAGTATCACAATCCTGGTCCAAACTTTTTGTGGCAAAGTCTACGTGTTTTTGTGCTCGTCTATAGGCAAAGCCATCTGGGCCGAGAACACTTAAAGGCCCCATGAATTCAAAATTGACCATACTTACTTTGTTTGCCTAAATTGATCGTTTTGTGGTGAGCAATTTATCCATGCAAGTCAATCCACACAAAAAAATAATTTGGGCTTCGTAATCTTTAATCAAAATCTGAAATTTCCCCTCCCCTCTGCATTGGAGGACCTTCCCTGATGACGTAGGTTTGACGGTTATGGTGTCTGTAACCACGCCCCTCCAACTGACAGTAGACAGGCTGCCTGTGTGTTTGAATGAAACACCTACTTTTCTAGATCCAATCAGGTGCTAGTTGGAAAAAAGCCACGCCCACTATTTTGCCTCATTTAGTATTCCGTTTCTCTCACAACACTGGAGAAAAGTCTTTGCAACTTCTGGTTCACGGGGACTTTAAAATGTTGCTGTCGACGATAAGTGAAACACTGGCCGCCAGTCGAAGTTGGGGGTGGATGGTGGATGGGGGATGGGTTCCTTAAAGGAACATGATTCCCTCGTATCAGTTGCAACTAATAGGGGTACATTGTTAAATGTTAACACTTTTTTGCCAAAATATTGAACAATTAAAACCAGTTTTGACGGTGTCTGCTTAACATCCGTAACCACGCCCCTCCAACTGACAGTAGACAGGCTGCCTGTGTGTTTGAATGAAACACCTACTTATCTCGATCCAATCAGGTGCTAGTAGGAAAAAAAGCCACGCCCACTATTTTGCCTCATTTAGTATTCCGTTTCTCTCGGAAATACGTCACAACACTGGAGAAAAGTCGTTTGCAACTTCCAGTTCACGGGGACTTTAACAGTAACCGTAGGCTACTGTCTCTCTCTTCACCGTAAATACTTAGACTTTAGTCTCAAAATGTTTCGACTTTAATCTCGAAATGTTTTGACTTTATACTGGGAATCTTTCGACTTTAATCTCTAGTTTTTCGCAACATAAAAAAAAAAAATTACGAGAATAAAGTAGAAACATTTCGACTTTAATCTCGAAAAATTTAGACTTTAATCTCGAAATATTTCGACTTTATTCTCGTAATTTTAGAATTTATTTTTTAAGGGTTTTTTATTTTTTTTTTACATTGCGGTTCATGGCTTATGTATATTATAGAGCCAATTGGATAAATTATGCAACGATAATTGTGTGCACAATTATCGTTGCATAATTTATTGGATGTCGGAGTGTGGTTGGTATGTGTGTTATAAAAAAAAAAATGTGTGTGTGCTTGTAATACTTGAGAGAGAGAAACTCAACTGCAAATAACCAGTGGAGTTTTGCTGGCATCTAATGGGGAAAATGTGTTACTGCGCCCAAACAAAATCTTACGGAAAGCTAATTTTTTGAGATATCAACCTCTAATTTGGAACACAACTTGTTTAGATTTATGTGTTTGATTTTCTAGCCATTTTAGAGTTCAACATATGTTTCATAAAATATACATTTTATATAAAATAATGTTCATAAATCATTTTCATAAACTTAAACCTATATAACTTTTTGGGGGTTTTACTGTTTACAATTTTTTTTTTACTTCAACAATCTTCCAAGGGTCTTCTTTAAAATGAGACCAAACTTAAGTTTGTGCTCCCAAGCTTCAAATTTTTATGAGTTTTTTAACATTTACATTTTTGACCTCTATGGACCTATGAGTAACTTTAACTTAACGACTTAATGCCACTTCAATTAAACTAACTTTATTATCTAATTAGACACACCTGGAAAATCCTTCCAATCCGTTCGACGCGCATATCTTCCAGCCTCAAAGAAACTCTTGTTGTCTTTAAACAAAACGTATGCCAATGTCACAGATTTTAGTGTTAGAAGAAGAGTTAACACTTAGAAGATGTTATTTAGTTTAATGTTGCTGTCGACGATAAGTGAAACACTGGCCGCCAGTCGAAGTTGGGGGTGGATGGGGGATGGGTTCCTTAAAGGAACATGATTCCCTCATATCAGTTGCAACTAATAGGTGTAGATTGTTAACATTTTTTGCCAAAATATTGAACAATTAAAACCAGTTAATCTGTACAGCAGTAAAAAATAATAATAATAACACCATTCACTTAGTAAGTGTGCAACATACACATTTACTCTTCTTCAGTTATTAATTGTGTTGTCATATGCAGTTATAACCTCCATCAGTGCACTGACGTGTGTGATTTGACAGCATCTGATACATTAATCTACTGTGGGTTCAGTCGATGCGTTTCAACTGTCCCTCTGATCACTCCACACATTTAAACAAAATTGATTTTGAGCAAATATTAAATAACAATCAAAGTTCAGTTTTAGTCATAAAAGGTCCGCAAGCAATTCAATAATGAATGGAGGTGGTGAAATGAAAATGAAAAGTAATCTTTATTTGATATATTCAGATTAGAGAACCACGTCCTTTAAAATGTCTACAATCGAAGAGCATCTTTCTGTTTCAAATGTCCCTCTCTTCCAAATATACATGGTCTACCCAAAAGGAATATCACTCTCAATATATAAAATGTGAATGTATACCATCTTCACACTTTTTAGGTCCCCCCCCCCCAAAAAAAGTCAATTTCCAAAAAAAAAGGTCATTTAAGTAGTCAACAAAATGCTTAACATATCGAATTAATCATTGGAGGTGCAACAATACACTTAGCAGATGGGCCAAATAGGTAATAGTTACAATTAGGAACTTAGACTTCTTACAATGTCAATTAGCTTTCTAATGGCATGTTTGAAATGGTCAGGCTGGAAATTAACAGCACTTTCAAATAACAAACATATGTTTGGATAGTGCAGGGAAAATTCCCTCTGAGCTGCTTCCTGGTCTTCGAGTTGTAAACAAGGATTTCTGCCAAAGGATGACTCCTGTGTCAATGAAGAACCAACTTCTCTGTCATAACAGTTTGCGGCATCCACTGCATCAGGCAAAACATCAGGAGAGACTTTCTTCGGGCATCCACCATGGGCCAGATGATCAGGAATACATTTCCTGTAATGAAGTAGCACAGCAGACAAAAATCCTGTCAACAAATGATCAAGGTCAAGAGGCTGGGTTTAACGAAAAAGCAACTGCTTCAGATTTACCTGGAATACTGTGTGCATTCCAGTAGTGCACAACTCGTTCAAGTCCAATTTGAGCCACTTGACACTTGTCAGAGTAGACACACAGTATTGTGTGAGGTTATCCTGCATATCAATCTCCTCCTGCTCTACTAACTGGATGAGTGCCCCTTGCAGCGGATAGTTTACTCTGTTGTTGACTTCTGGCCATATTCTTTCAATAATATGATTCTGTTTTATAAATGAAAAGAAAAACAAGACAGCTAAGTTTGTTGATACAAACTATGAAAGTTTTATAGCAAAGACAGACAGTCATTAAGAGAGATCGACATCAACAGTTTCTAGGGGGTTCAGTATGGTATGGAGCATGGCGAGTCAGTTTCTACAGAGATGTAATCTGGTTAGTTAGTGCGTACTTTGGCAGAATTGTATAGTTTCAAAGACTTATAATTATATACTTCATATTCATACACCTCTTGGGGTGTCCAATACTGTTCCTGGCAGGTCGCTTTCCTGTAAATGTCCCACTCACCCTCTAACAAACCTCCCTGGAAACTTATAGTTGTGGAGAACCAATCATTCCTGTTTCTCATAATTTATGAATTATAATGGTTTCCTGATTTCAAATTGTAATAATGTATGCGTGTTAAGAGAACTTAGCCACTGAACATATAGCATTCTAATTCTGCTAAAATAACTTGAATAAAGTTTAGTTCATTTTGCTTAACCTACAGGGTCAGTAAAGTATTCTAATCTTCATATCAGCTTCCAGTGATCCTGAAGTATCACTATATTTGATGGTACCATGATGGTAGTTAAACAAACTCAGGGTTACGGGATTAGTTTCGAGTTGACAAAACCAAACAATCCAACCAGGCTTTGTTGGTGCCATTACGCTGTTCATCAACTCTCTCTGTCAACACAGGCTTTGATCCTGAGTTTAGGAGTGACATCAGCGCAAGCAGCTTTGATCCTGAGTTTAGGAGTGACATCAGCGCAAGCAACTATGGCAATGGACACTGCTAAAAGCCAAACCACTTTCATGATGCCTAAAACCCAGGGCTGGCACAAACTAAAGTGACACATATGGGTAGTTGACGTGATGTGGCTTTTTCACCGTCACAGAAGATAAAACATATTTTATTTCACATTTTCTTCATTTAGAATATGTCACGGAGCGCGCGCCTTCACCTCTCCCCGAGCTCACACGCTCTTTGTCACCTGAGTTCTAGAACTGCACTTCCCATCTTTCCCCTCTGCTATCATTAGGTTTCATCCCTGCCTGGTTTCCCCGTTCAGTCTCATCACTCCCACCTGTTAATCATCATCTACCCTTTATCTGGACTGCTCAGTTCTATGTTTATTGCGAAGTCTTGTTTTACCACGCTACATGTTGATACGTGCTCCTCTGTTGTTTCATGTCAGTTATTCCTTGTTTCATTACCTGTTTCAATAAAGTGCTGCAGATGGATTCGACTGCCTCCTCTCCGTCATTACAGAAGACTTCGCCAACACAGGATCCAGCAGACCTCCAGCGTCTGGCTTCCGAGGTTTCCTCCCAGGCATCTGTGTTAATCACACACCAACAACAGCTGGTCAAGTTAACTAATCTCACCGAAGAGATTGTGAAGTCCGTGCAGACCCTTTCTCAACCGAACGCGGCCGCTAATCAAGTTCAAGCTCCCGCAGCTGCTGCTCCCTTAACATCAAGCGTGAGTACGACTTCAAGCAACCCTAAATTATCTTTCCCCGAGAAGTTTAATGGCTCACCTGCTGCCTGTAGAGGATTTCTGTTGCAGTGCGACCTATTTATCAACCAGCAACCCTAGCTTTATCCCACTGATGCTTCCCGCGTCTCATTCATCTATTCTCTACTCACCGGGAGGGCGCTGGAGTGGGCGACTGGAGTGGGCGACTGCTCTCTGGTCAGGAGGTCAGCACACATTTCCCTCTTATAACGTGTTTATGTCTCAATTCAGAGAGGTGTTTGAACATCCCGCGGGCGGTAAGGAGCCAGGAGAGCTACTTCTCGCATTAAGTCAAGGGAATTCCACCGCGGCTGACTTCACGCTTTCATTCCGCACCCTGGCAGCTCAGACGGGTTGGACGGAGGAACCACTTAAGTTGCTGTACCGTAGGGGTTTGAATTCGGCGCTGCAAGGGGAATTGGCTTGTCGCGACGATGGAAGGTCCCTCTGAGAACTTATGGAGCTCGCCATTCGCCTCGACAATCTCATCCGCTCTCGACGCGCACCCCTCTCGCCCAGTCTCTTCACTAATCCATCAGCCAGCTCGGATTTCGAACCCATGCAGGTCGGCTTCACTCACGTCACTACGGAGGAACGTGAGAGGAGGCGGCGGAATAAATTGTGCCTGTACTGTGCTCAAGCCGGTCATCAGAGAGCTTCTTGTCCTGTGAGATCCAGATCCAGAGATACTTCTGCGGTGAGTTCTTCGATTAATCCTCCTAACTCTCTCTGTCTAGAAGTTTCCTTTAGTTTTAATGGAAATATTTGCGAAACAAGGGCTTTAATTGACTCTGGTGCCGCTGGGAGTTTTGTCGATTTGGAGTTTGCCTTGTCTAATCATTTCTCTCTCATCCCTTGTGAGTCTCGTGTGGCAGTGGCAGCCCTGGATGGACGCCCCCTGGGGACAGGGGAGGTACAATACATCACGCAGCCACTTACTCTCAACTTCGGGTCTCGTCACACGGAGAGAATTCAGTTGTATACCATCAGTTCACCTCTTCATCCAGTAATTTTAGGATTGCCTTGGCTGGAGAGACACAACCCTCTAATTTCCTGGACTGAGAGAAGAATTACTCAATGGTCTCCTTTCTGTCAGGTCCACTGCTTGCCTGCTCTCCATGGTCCTGAATCAAGCCACAATCCCTCCGAGAAGTTGAACTTGCAAGGAGTTCCTGCGGTCTACTATGATCTTGCCCTGGCATTCAGCGAGAGAGAAGCTTCACTTCTACCCCCGCACCGGGCCTGTGACTGCGCTATTGAACTTCTACCCGGAGCCGTTCCCCCGCACGGCCGTGTGTATCCTCTTTCGCAACCGGAAACTGAGGCTATGAATTCGTATATCGAGGAGCAGCTTGCTAAGGGTTTCATCACCACTTCCACATCCCCCGCGTCTGCCGGGTTTTTCTTCGTTAAGAAGAAGGATGGGAGTCTCCGGCCCTGCATCGATTTCCGAGGTCTTAATGAGGTAACCGTGAAGTATCGTTATCCTCTGCCTTTAGTCCCTGCAGCCCTGGAGATGCTTCGCTCTGCCCGTTACTTCACCAAGCTGGATTTGAGGGAAGCTTACAACCTCATTCGCATACGGAGGGGTGATGAGTGGAAGACGGCCTTTTCTACGACCACAGGGCACTATGAGTATCGGGTTATGCCATTCGGGCTGTCCAATAGTCCTTCTGTGTTCCAGTCGTTTGTTAATGAGATCTTTCGTGACATGCTGAATCAGAAGGTTATTGTTTATATTGATGACATCTTGATTTTTTCAGAGACCCTCGAAGCACACGTCCAGGATGTGCGTGCAGTCCTCAAACGGCTAATTGAGAACCAGTTATACGCCAAGACCCAGAAGTGCGAATTTCATCAGACCCGGATCGCCTTCCTAGGATATATCATCAGCGCCGAGGGGGTTCTCATGGATGACAGCAAGGTCAAAGCCGTGGTGGACTGGCCTCAACCTTCCTCTGTGAAAGAATTACAGCGATTCCTGGGCTTTGCCAATTTTTATCGTAGGTTTATACGTAATTTCAGTCTCATTGTGGCCCCTCTAACATCTCTTCTCCGGGGGGGGGGGGGAAACGCTTCCGGTGGTCTTCCGAATGCACTTCAGCGTTTTCCCGGCTGAAAGAGAGGTTCACGTCCGCACCCATCCTCCATCATCCTAACCCGGAGAGCGAGTTCATCGTGGAGGTTGACGCTTCAAGCACTGGGGTTGGTGCGATCCTGTCTCAACGCCACGGTAACCCCGCTAAAATGTTCCCCTGTGCCTTTTTCTCCCGCAAGCTTAATTCGGCGGAGCGCAATTACGATGTGGGTGACCGAGAGCTTCTGGCCATGAAAGCAGCCTTGGAGGAGTGGAGGCACTGGCTGGAGGGTGCACGTCAGCCTTTCACCGTCCTCACTGACCACAGAAATCTTGAATATATCAGGTCCGCCAAGCGTTTGAATGCTCGTCAGGCTCGCTGGTCACTGTTCTTCTCTCGATTTAATTTCAGGATCACGTACAGACCTGGGTCCAAGAACGGGAAGGCTGATGCTCTGTCTCGCCAGTTCGAGGATTTCAACGAGATCTCCAAGCCTGAACCCATCCTTCCTTCCACTCTGATCGTTGCTCCTGTGCAGTGGGACATCATCTCGGAGGTTACCGAGGCACTAAAAGCTCTTCCCATTCCGCCTGAATGTCCAGAGAATCGTCTTTTTGTGCCCCTCGAACTCCGTGATCGGGTGCTTCAATGGGTTCACTGCACACTCAGCGCTGGACATCCAGGTATCTCTGCTACAGTACAGCTAGTCTCCAACCGCTTCTGGTGGTCCACACTCCGGGCTGATGTTATCAAGTTCTTTCACCAATGTTCCATCTGTAACACTGTCAAATCTTCCCACCTTAAACCTGCCGGTCTTTTACAGCCACTTCCAGTGCCTCAACGCCCGTGGTCCCATATCGCCGTGGATTTCGTAACTGATTTGCCTCTGTCTCAAGGATTTACCACAGTTCTGTCAGTTGTGGATCGCTTCTCCAAATCCTGTCGTTTTATCCCCCTGAAGGGTCTACCCACTGCCATGCAGACTGCGGAGGTGCTTCTCAACCACGTATTTCGTCTCTTTGGTCTCCCCGAGGACATCGTCTCCGACCGTGGTCCCCAGTTCACTTCCCGCGTTTGGAGAGAACTCTGCTCCAGACTCAACATCAACGTCAGCCTCACCTCGGGATACCATCCGCAGGCTAACGGTCAGGTTGAACGGTTGAACCAGGACCTCACTCGCTTTCTGCGGACTTACTGTCACGAGAACCAACGGGACTGGAGCCGCTTCCTGGTCTGGGCGGAGTACGCCCAAAATTCCCTGGTAAAGCCTGCCACTGGTTTAACACCCTTCCAGTGTGTTTTAGGTTTTCAACCTCCCCTCTTCCCGTGGGCAGGAGAACCGTCAGACCTCCCTGCTGTGGATGCGTGGCTGCAACGCAGCGAGGCCACTTGGAATGCCGCTCATGTCCATCTGCGACGTGCCATCCGTCACTATCAGCTGCATGCGGATCGAAGGAGGCGTGAGGGTCCTCGGTATCGGCCTGGCCAGTGGGTGTGGCTTTCCACCCGTGATCTGCGTTTGAGGCTCCCAAGCAAGAAACTATCCCCTCGCTTCATCGGGCCCTTCAAGATTCTTCGGCAGATTACTCCGGTCTCGTTTCGGCTGGAACTCCCAGCACATTATAGAATCTCACCCACCTTTCATATGTCTCTTTTCAGACCCGCTGCTGCTTCCAGGAGAGAGGAGGTCCAGGAGGAGGCCGGTCCCGTGCAGGCTCCCCCCATTGAGGTCGGAGGCGAGGAGGCGTACCGGGTACGAGAGATCATGGACTCCAGACGCCGTGGCGGGGCATTGCAATATTTGATTGACTGGGAGGGCTATGGCCCCGAGGAACGTTCCTGGGTCAGGTCTCAGGACGTCCTGGACCCTGCTCTGCTTAACACTTACCACCACACTCACCCAGATCGTCCAGCTCCAAGACCCCGTGGAAGACCCCGTCGTCGTCCAGGTCCTCGCTTCCGGAGCCGCTCGCAGGAGGGGGGCTCTGTCACGGAGCGCGCGGCTGTCACGGAGCGCGCGCCTTCACCTCTCCCCGAGCTCACACGCTCTTTGTCACCTGAGTTCTAGAACTGCACTTCCCATCTTTCCCCTCTGCTATCATTAGGTTCCATCCCTGCCTGGTTTCCCCGTTCAGTCTCATCACTCCCACCTGTTAATCATCATCTACCCTTTATCTGGACTGCTCAGTTCTATGTTTATTGCGAAGTCTTGTTTTGCCACGCTACATGTTGATACGTGCTCCTCTGTTGTTTCATGTCAGTTATTCCTTGTTTCATTACCTGTTTCAATAAAGTGCTGCAGATGGATTCGACTGCCTCCTCTCCGTCATTACAGAATACTGTAAATGGTTAAACATTTTCTTGTTTTACATGAATGTGTTGTTTTAATACCAGAGTTATTTTTCATTTTTTTACAACTTTGAGACAAATCTCAAAATCGTCCTATGGAGTGACGGTAGACAAAATTATTTCATAAATATTAACTTTTATAAATAAAGAACATCTTAATGGACACTGCTGGCATAATTGTGCAAGTGTCTATTTCACTAAGTGGCCATCACTTTTCCTATACATACATTTCTATTAGTGTAGGAATATTATAAAGTTTGTCCTTTGGTGTTATGCAATAACCTGATATTAACCCTCTGGGGTCTGAGGGGTTTTCTGGGTCCTGGAGGTGTTCTGACATGCTCTGACATTTGTGCTTTTTTCAGTTATTTATAAACATGTTAATGGCAAAGGTGTAAATTCACTCTATATAGCACAAACGGGCTACCGTAATATGTGAGCAACATGTATGTACATGTTTGTATTTTTGAGAGAATATTGTTTATGCATGGTTATTGAAAAAACTAAAACTTAAAGTGTCTGAAATAAGGCCACAAAACACATACTAAATATGTGTCCACAAGACTTTTGACTAATGGGCATTGTTGCCTAGAGTTTTTGCTTCAAAATGATCTGAAAATCATCCTGCCTAATCATTTACACAAAACAATACATTGATTTAAATTTTATAAGACACCTTTTGTTTGGAAAGGCAATATGCGTGGAGGCGTGTTCACACCTGAGAAGACAAAGGCCGGATAATGTGCCACATACATAATGAGCTGCATATTAATTAGCCTCTCACACAGATGTGTCACAGGGTCCCAAAGAATGCAAGGACAAAAGAAATTATATATATACATATTTTACAATTAGAAATTGTAACCAATTACAAATAGGTTACAATTACAACAACAATTACAACTTTAACAATATTTCAAGCGTATATTTCTTTGTAAAAAGTATACATTTTATCATACGTATTAAAAAAGGTAAGGATTCATTAGTTTGCATATTGGAACAAACACTATAATAACATCTTAGTTGATAATTCAATATACCTACTTTATTTTTGACAAAACATCCCATACTATAGTATATTTAACATGAGCAGAAATTGGTGAACAAAAGCTTACCTATTTAATGTGACAGTAGTCTTTTTTTACAGTCAAAATTTTATAATCTATCCAAAACTAATCACAAAATCTTGTCTAAACATTCATATGTAGTCTGTAACATATTGTGTATGATATATTAGCATATACATGTGAATTTGCAGTTTGTTGCTTATACAGAGATTTTATTTCAACATATTTCAGTCTATTTTTACTCATCTTAGTAGGCTATAGCAATATAGTTTGGATGTGTTCATGTAAAAATAACGTTTACTAATGTAGATGCGAGAGTGAATGAACGGCACAGACACTGTATGACTGTATAACTGTAGTAAACAAAGCGCGCGCGCCTGTGCCGTTTATTCTTCATTTAACCTACACACAGACACGCAATTCATATTTAAACAGTCTTTTTGCGGTTTATAGACACTATTCAATATCGCGATTAGAACAAAGCACTTAAGAATAAATGACTTAGTACATCAGCTGGATCCGTTGCTCCTCGAAATGAAACTACCAGCACTTCTGGTACATTTTCCAGGGTTATTAGATAGTATTATTCCTCACAGCGTAGGGATACGCTGTGTTCACAGCGGTAGTAAGAAACTTACTAAACACGATGTGTTTTATAATCCAGCTGGTGGGCGTTGGCATGTTTGCATGGCTTGCCTTAGATCATTTGCGTTTGAATACCGCACGCTCTCCGTGGGCGTGGCACATTAACGCGTAATGAGGTATAATGAGCTGGAAAGAAAAATACTGACATCTCTCTCTTTTCATACAGATTACATAAACTAAGAATATTAGTTTTTTTATATAAATTAATTCATTTAAAAGAAGAGAGTTCAAGCTTCATTATGGAAAAACACTCGTGCCTGTATGACAAGTATTCGCGGAATTACAGTTAATTTTCGGACGCGTTTCAGAATGGACTTCACTGACAGAGAGAAGGCAAAACTAGCATCATGTTTATTTTTCTTTATTTGACTAAAAGCACAATACTTTGTTTATATTGTGAGTATACACAAAAAAACACTTAACAGGATCGAATGATGTATAACAAATATGTAAAATCAACAGAGTATTTTGAGTCTCTTTTGCACTGATAAGAAAAAAAGCGAGACTATCGCGCCGGCGCGATAGCCGACCTCAGAGGGTTAAGTTGGGCAATATCATGGACAACTACATTTAGTTGAAAGAGCCCATTCAAGGTCATGTGACTGAAGACCCCTATGAAGCCCCTGAGCAGTGCACATGGTAAGTATTTCTCTAAGAATTGTTCAAATATTTAACTATGTTTTCAGACCACTGAAGCTGTTAAGTTTTTTTGTCCTTTGGTGTGACACCCCTAAATTTCATTTTTTAATTCAAATTTGTGTTTTTAACAGCAGGACTATGTAATATTATGCAAATTTATCATGCCAATTGCTAATGACAGTTCAGCTAGCATTAGCATGGTTATTAACATGCCACAAAAGCTCAAATGTCCTTTGGTGTGACAGGAAATGTCCTTTGGTGTGACACTTTGGCCTGTTACACCATAGGACACAGATGTCACACAATAGGACAAGACCTCCTTAAGAAGCTATTAAAACAAATAGATAAAGTTTGTTAACATACTTTTCATTCTTTTTTGACCAGTTTTGATGATTTTAAATTCAATAATGACTTACATTTAAATGTGTATTGCCGTTTTTTGGAGACTACATAAAATGTTCTGAAGTGTCACTAAAACAACTATAATGTATAATGTAACAACTATAAACAAATATAAAGTACATAAATACAGTGCTACTACTTATAATGCTACTTAACTTTTTTTAGAACAGAAAGAACTGAGGGAGAGATGAGTGCAAAAGAGAGGACCAGACAGTATAGAGAGCCTAAGTTCGTCCTCTTCCGGTGCACCATGGGACCTTATTTCTGAAAAAATATTGTATGGTAGTCAATGGCGAGAGACAACAAATATTTCCTCTCAATGAATGAAGCTAACTTTACTGAAGCTAACGACTGTCATTTCTTCTATAGTCTAATGTTATAATCGTAACGTTACGCCGTCATGCCTGTGTGTTTTGTACCAGACTGCACACACACGAGCTTGGTGACGTACATAGTGCGAGACAAGAGATGTAGTTCATTGAGCGATTTTCACATAAAACTAAATGTTACTCTTCTGTTTTATGACAAACTGTGACTTTCTTGACTTTAATAATTATCTTTTAAATTGACAAACATCATATGTGTAATTCAGGGCACAGTTCAGACAGAATAAAAAGATAAGTTGTCTCTCGCCATTGACTACCATACATATTTTTTCCGAAATAAGGTCCCATGAGCCGGAAGCGGAGGGGAGGGACTTCGGCACTCTATAGGGAGCGAATTAAAAAGGATCCACAGAGAAAGGAGGCGATCCTAAGAGAACGACAGAGAAAGTAAATCAAACTGAAATGTTGCCATATACATCATATACATATAAAAATAATCCAGGGATCTTGCTGAGTGAGTGACTGAATGACTGCTTATTATTCAGTATCAGAATAGACCTGTGTGAGGTTCAGGTTCAACAATAGTTACATAATAAGCTTGTTATTACAGAATAATAATCTATATTGTGTTTTATAAGAAATTGACAAGTGGTTACATTTGTAGGGAAAACACATTAGGTCATGAGTTCAAAATTGAGTATACATTACATTAATTTCTCTGTTGATACATTCATCTATATTCTATCATTATTTCAAACAGATATCATGAAAAGAAGGCTCTCGGGGAATTGGATACATTCAACATTAAAGCACTAGGAAGGAAGAGACAAACTAAACTTATGCAATGTTTTTAGGGATTTTATTTTCATGTGACTGTTACTGTTTAACTGATGGAATTTGCAGTTTGACAATGTCACAGTATTGTTTTGAAATGGCATTTTACTGAATTTCTCAAAGATATTATATGCATCAATGTTTCCTTATTGATGTATCTATAAGTATCAAAGTTACTTTTGGTGTGATATGTTTTGCACAGTTTATATTGCAAATTTATGCAATGACTATTTTGTCCTTTGGTGTGACGTTTTGTCCTATGGTATGACAAACATAAAACAACAGAAAAATATACTTATTTTAAAATATCTTTTAAAAAAAGAATCAAGTTTGGCATTAGGGGAGTTACAATAATATCTCCTCTTAGATGGGTACAATTTCAAACAGGTTTGTAAGATTGGCGAAAAAGTTTTATTGACATTCATAGGGACAAGTTTATCAAGTTCATCTATTCATGGTGAAAATTATTCTAATTAGTACTTTAATGTAAAATAAATATCACTTTAATAAAAAAATGTTTTAATAATGTGAACAATTCTCTCAAGTATTTTTTTTTATGTTATTTAATATAATTTCTGAGTCCTTTTTAAATGTCACATCATAGGACACATTTACAGTACTGTTGAGTGAAAACGTGAAAAAAATATGTGAAGTCATTGACAAAATGAGTGACCACTACCATTTTCTGAAACTGCAGTTTTCATACTCCATAAATGTATGTATTTTTTCTTAAAAAGTTATGTTTTCCAAAAAAGTACTATTTCTTGGCCATTTGTCAACTACCCATATCTGGCAAGCCACCTAAACAGGCTTCACGGTATAGGCCCCTGTATTGGACACAACAATACTAAGTGCAGTTAACAAAATAAAACATCTTAATAGATTATGTTAAAAGGACACTATAGTTTCTGTTGCCCTACAATGTTTATGAATTAAGACTCACTTTTGTTGACGGTGTTTGGCAATATGGCTGCTTCTCTCTGTTGTTTCTAAGGTGTGCAAGTTTCTCTTGAATAAAAAGTGTTAAATAAAACTCCTTCCCATGATCCACCCTGACCTGGTCCCACATTCCATATTCGATCACTGCACTTCTGCAAGAAACAAGAAGTACAGCTTATAGCTAAAAGCACTGACGGTAAAAAATGCTGTTTATGTCATGATCCTGGTCCTTCTTTCTTTCTCTGTCTCCCTCTTGTGGTCATTCACATACACTCACACACACTTTTACGCACCTGTACTCACATTCACGCTCTCATTATCTCATCCCCTTCAGCTGATTCCACTCACCTCATCCTCTGCGTTGGTTTTCACCAGCTGTTTCCTAATTTTCCCATGATTGTTTCTCCTTCTTCTAGCTCTTCCTGTCCTTGGCTCTTTGTCGGATTATTCAATGTTGAAGCTCATGCTATACGCTCACTCTATTGATCCGTGTCCTGTCCTGTCCTGTCCTGTCCTGTCTGGCGGTGTGCTGATGCTCGATTACCTGCAAGTATTACCGTGTTATCTGCTTTCTGAATTCTGTTCAGTTCTGGATGCTGAGATCCTCTGCCTCGCCATAGACCTTCTGCTGGCGTCTCCTCTCTTCACGGGTCGCTCGAGGTCTCTCTGATTCTGCAGTCGCCAACCGCATCTGCACTGTTTGCTGTCCAGACGAGGGGATTTCTGTTCTCGTTAAGAGCCGTGTGGCCGATCCTGATTTCTCAAGTTTTTTCCCCTGAACAAGTGTCCTTTTGCTAAAGGGCAGCTGTATATAAATAAAGGACTGTTGATTGCCGCATCTCGCTGTTGAGTTCTCTTTCTACCGTTCCTTAACAGAATAATCCGACCAACAGAATGGACTCAGCGAGTGGCAATACTTTTCAAGCGGCCGTCGAGATGCAGGGCGCCTTGCTGGGCAGACACGAGGAGGACATTTCGTCTGCAAGACAGGCTGTCGAATCATTGGCTGCCCAAATGACGGATCTCTCTCAGCGGGTTCATCACTTGCGCAAGGAGCCGTCTTCTATTTCTGAGCCACGGATAAATAATCCGTCTGTTTATTCTGGTGAGCACACTCAATGCCGTTCTTTTTTGACACAATGTGAGGTGTTTTTTTCACTTCAGCCCTCTACGTATGCTACTGACCGGTCCAGGGTTGCCTATGTCATCTCACTCCTCACGGGCCGGGCACGGGAGTGGGGTGCGGCCAACTGGGAGGCTGAGACTAACTGTGTGTTTGATTTTTCTCTCTTCAAGCAAGAAATGATTAGAGTTTTTGATCGCTCAGCTTATGGTGAAGAGGCTTCACGTTTACTCTCTACGCTTCGTCAGGGGAGACGTGCTGTTACTGATTTTTCCATCCAGTTCCGTACACTGTCAACGACCTGCGGGTGGAACACCCCAGCCCTGTTGGCGCGTTTTCTGGAGGCTCTTAACCCAGAGATCAAGGATGAGATTCTTGCACGTGAGGTACCAACCCAACTCGACGTGCTCATCGATCTGGCCATCCGGGTGGAGAGGCGTTTCGACTCACGTCGCAGAGGCCGCGGTTTGGAATCCGCCCTTTTTTCTCCTCCCGACGTTACTCCTCCTCAGCTCTCTGGTCCGAGTCCTGAGCCTATGCAACTCGGAGGTCTTCGCATCTCTCTCAAGGAACGTGAGCGACGTATTACGAACCGTCTTTGCATGTATTGTGCTGCTGCAGGTCATTTTGCCTCTGACTGTCCAGTAAAAGCCAGAGCTCGTCAGTAGGCGGAGGGTTACTGGCGAGCGCTATTTCTAGGATCTCTCCGTCTAAATCCTGTACCACTCTACCTATTCATCTTCGCTGGTCGACTTCCTCTGTGTCCTGTACTGCCTTGGTCGACTCAGGTGCTGAGGGTAACTTCGTCGACGAGACATGGGCTCGTGAGCAAGGTATTCCTCTCATTGATTTAAGAGCTCCACTCCTCTGTTCGCCCTTGATGGTAGTTCCCTTCCTAGGGTGCGGAGAGAGACTGTTCCCCTTACTCTCTCCGTCTCGGGGAACCACAATGAGACTGTTTCTTTTTTAATTTTTCATTCCCCATTTTCACCTGTGGTTTTAGGCCATCCTTGGCTTGTTCAACACAACCCCCATATTGACTGGTCAAACGGCAGCATATTTTCCTGGAAATTGTCGTGTCATGTTAAATGTTTAACCTCTGCTGTTCCCCCCGTGTCTTCTGTTTCTGTTTTCCAGGAGGAACCAGGTGATTTGTCAGGAGTGCCGGAGGAGTATCACGATTTGCGAGGGGTCTTCAGTCGTTCTCGGGCCACTTCTCTTCCCCCTCATCGTCAGTACGACTGTAGCATAGATCTTCTTCCGGGGACCACACCTCCTCGGGGTAGATTGTATTCGTTATCCTCTCCCGAACGTAAGGCGCTCGAAGATTATCTATCAGATTCTCTTAATGCTGGTTTAATTGTTCCCTCGTCGTCCCCTGCCGGCGCCGGCTTCTTCTTTGTTAAGAAGAAGGATGGCTCTTTGCGTCCTTGTATAGATTATCGAGGGCTGAAAGAGATCACTGTCAAGAACCGATACCCCTTGCCACTGATGTCGTCAGCTTTTGAGATTTTACAAGGAGCAAAGATTTTCTCTAAACTCGATCTCCGTAACGCATATCATTTAGTTCGTATTAAGGCGGGGGACGAATGGAAGACCGCTTTTAACACACCCCTGGGGCACTTTGAATATAGGGTTCTTCCTTTCAGATTGGTCAACGCTCCTGCGGTTTTTCAAGCCCTCATTAACGACGTCCTCCGCGATATGCTCAACATTTTTGTTTTTGTCTATTTGGACGACATTCTGATTTTCTCTCCGTCGCTTCAGGTCCATGTCCAGCACGTCCGCCGAGTCCTTCAACGGCTGTTAGAGAATCGACTCTATGTTAAGGCAGAGAAGTGCTCGTTTCACGTGTCTTCAATTTCGTTTTTAGGTTCAATTGTCTCTGCAGAGGGGACCAGTATGGACCCAGGCAAGGTGTCGGCGGTTACTGATTGGCCACTTCCAGAGTACCGCGTCGCGTTACAGCGGTTTCTCGGCTTTGCTAATTTTTATCGCCGTTTCATTAGAAATTTCAGCCAGGTTGCCGCGCCCCTCACTGCTCTCACTTCTATCAAATCCAACTTTAGATGGTCAGACGCCGCTCAAGAGGCGTTTGATCGCCTAAAGACCCTTTTTACTACTGCCCCGGTTCTTATCACTCCCGATGTCTCGAGAAAATTTATCATCGAGGTGGATGCTTCTGAGGTGGGGGTCGGGGCTGTACTCTCCCAGCGCTCCGCCGCTGATGGGAGAGTGCATCCCTGTGCCTTTTTCTCTCACCGTCTCTCGCCCGCTGAACGAAACTACGACGTTGGCAATCGAGAGTTACTCGCTATCCGCTTAGCTCTCGGAGAGTGGCGGCAATGGTTAGAGGGTTCCTCTGTTCCGTTTCTTGTTTGGACGGATCACCGTAATCTGGAGTATATCCGTTCCGCAAAATGATTGAACGCCCGTCAGGCCCGTTGGGCTTTGTTTTTTACTCGCTTTGACTTCTCGATTTCTTACCGCCCTGGTTCTAAGAACGTTAAGCCCGACGCTCTCTCTCGTCTATTTGACTCTTCAACCACTCCTGCTAATCATGAGACTATTATCCCTTCTGGTCGTTTCGTGGGGGCAGCCATTTGGGGAATTGAGAGACTGGTCAGACGGACCCTCTCTCGAGTCACCGCTCCTCCCGATTGTCCTAGGGACCTTCTCTTTGTCCCCGAGTCGGCACGTCAAGCGGTCCTTAAATGGGGTCACTCTTCCAAATTAGTCGCTCACCCGGGTGTTCGGGGTTCGCTTGCATCTATCCGTCAACGCTTCTGGTGGCCTACCTTAGAACACGAGACGCGCCGTTTTGTTGCCTCTTGCGTCGTATGTGCTCAGACGAAGTCTGGTAATTCCCCTCCGGCCGGTCTCCTTCGGCCCTTGCCTGTGCCTGCTCGTCCGTGGTCGCACATTGCGCTTGACTTTATCGTTGGGTTCCCCTCTTCTGCTGGGAATACAGTCATCTTAACCGTAGTCGATCGCTTTTCAAAGTCTGCGCACTTCATTTCGCTCCCTAAACTCCCCTCTGCTAAGGAGACCGCCCAAATTATGATTGACCATGTCTTTAGGCTTCATGGTCTGCCCACCGATGTTGTGTCTGATAGGGGTCCGCAGTTTGCCTCGTTATTCTGGAAAGAATTCTGCCGCCTTATCGGGGCCACCGCCAGCCTTTCGACTGGTTTTCATCCCCAAACTAATGGACAGGCCGAACGGGCCAATCAAAGTATCGCTCGCATTCTCCGTAGTCTGGTTTTTCGAAATCCCGCGTCTTGGTCTGAGCAGCTTGCTTGGGCTGAGTACGTTTATAACTCTCATCCGTTTTCCTCCACGGGTCTTTCGCCTTTCCACGGTTGCCTCGGTTACCAGCCTCCTCTGTTCTCCTCGCAGGAGACGGAGTCTAGATGTCCGTCCGTTCAGACCTTTATTGCTCGCTGTAAACGCACCTGGAGGAGAGTAAGATCAGCACTTTGTCGTTCTAAGAAACACATGAGGGCAGCGGCTAATAGACGTCGGGTTAAGAGTCCTCGTTACGTTCGTGGTCAGAGAGTGTGGCTTTCCACAGCCAATTTACCTCTCCAATCCGAGTCTCGTAAATTGGCACCCCGTTTCGTTGGTCCATTCTGCATTATCAAGATCATCAATCCTGTCACTGTCCGACTTCGCCTTTCGTCCAGTCTCCGTCGGGTCCACCCTGTTTTTCATGTCTCATGTATTAAACCTGTCATTCGTCCTCCCTCACATCCCTCTTGCCCCCCTGTTCAGGTTGAGGGCGCTCCTGTCTATAGAGTCAGCCGAATTTTGGACAGGCGCCGACGGGGTCGTGGGTACCAATATTTAGCCGACTGGGAGGGGTATGGTCCTGAGGAGAGAAGCTGGGTTCCCTCCCGGGACGTCTTGGACCCCTCGCTTATCGAGGATTTCCTTCGGTCTCATCGGTCTTCTGCCTCTGGAGCGCCAGGAGGCGCTCGTTGAGGGAGGGGTACTGTCATGATCCTGGTCCTTCTTTCTTTCTCTATCTCCCTCTTGTGGTCATTCACATACACTCACACACACTTTTACGCACCTGTACTCACATTCACGCTCTCATTATCTCATCCCCTTCAGCTGATTCCACTCACCTCATCCTCTACGTTGGTTTTCACCAGCTGTTTCCTAATTTTCCCCTGATTGTTTCTCCTTCTTCTAGCTCTTCCTGTCCTTGGCTCTTTGTCGGATTATTCAATGTTGAAGCTCATGCTATACGCTCACTCTATTGATCCGTGTCCTGTCCTGTCCTGTCCTGTCTGGCGGTGTGCTGATGCTCGATTACCTGCAAGTATTACCGTGTTATCTGCTTTCTGAATTCTGTTCAGTTCTGGATGCTGAGATCCTCTGCCTCGCCATAGACCTTCTGCTGGCGTCTCCTCTCTTCACGGGTCGCTCGAGGTCTATCTGATTCTGCAGTCGCCAACCGCATCTGCACTGTTTGCTGTCCAGACGAGGGGATTTCTGTTCTCGTTAAGAGCCGTGTGGCCGATCCTGATTTCTCAAGTTTTTTCCCCTGAACAAGTGTCCTTTTGCTAAAGGGCAGCTGTATATAAATAAAGGACTGTTGATTGCCGCATCTCGCTGTTGAGTTCTCTTTCTACCGTTCCTTAACAGTTTAGCCAGCCAAGTTATTGTGTCTTCAGCTCAACAGTATAATGTTTTCTTGCTTGACACAAATGTATTAATAGCAGTGTTCTGAAATAAGGCAAAGTCCTCACTATTTAAAAAAAAGGTAAATTCATGTTCCAGTTACATGCAATGCTGACATTCTCCAGGTTACATAAACATTACATAAACTATTAAGAACACCACCAATACAATTTTATTTTTACATTAAAATGTATGCAATTACTGTTATATAAATCAAAACCATGTATAAATCTCAAAGTTTTTCATTTATTCCAAAGATGCATTAACAAAATTCAGATTTCATGTATAGTCCTATTTTATTTGTGAATTGATGCTCGAAAATTAAAGGTGGAATTTATCTAATGGATTATTTTCTCATACAATTGTTTTTTCTTTGCCTCCTCTGTGAAAACAAACACATGGTGAATAGGTAACGCTTGTTGAAACAACCAATTAATTTTTGGAGTCTTTCTTCTCAAGTTCAAGCCAAGTTCACTCTTGCACCCAAAAACATGTAGCCTAATTGTTCATACTCTTGGCGGTTAGTGTTTTGATTTGGATTATTCACACATTTCTCACAGATGTATGGAATTAATTTGGAACTACACAACAAAAGTACCCCAAATAAAAACCAAGATCAAAAATTTGAAGTTACCTGTAAACATTTTGATATATTGTCAGGTTGTTGTTCACTGGCATAGTGGAATGTGCAACAATTTTTCTGGAGTATCCATCCACAGCTGCTACGTGGGTCACCCCAAACATTACCATCTTCTCATTTTGTAATTTGTGACCCATGTATTCTGCAGTGTATGGTATTGGATTAAAGTTCCTAGATCCCTGTATAAAAAAAAGGGGGAGTGGTAAATGTTTAGATTATTTAGATTTTTTAAAAATAATAGCAAAACACTGGGAGAAACAACACTACCTACTAAATAGTTATTTAATAATAGATTTTTTACTAATTATTAATTCATTTCTATTACAGAAATCTACATGACATCGCATCGTTAGGTAGCCTGGAGACCTCCAAGTGTGCAAAGTTTATAACTCCAGTGGGTGAAGACTTTCAAGCTAGTGGGGTTAGGAATGTACTTTCTATTTAAAGAGCAGTAGTCCCACACATTTAAAGCTGACCCTCTATAACTAGCTGGCTCAGCCAGGGGAGTGTTTCCCATACAATGATGCAACTCGCTTCTTAACTACCATAGTATAATTCATCATTGAAGAAATCAACTACTAGATAATCACGATTTTTTCCCAAAATCGTACTGTCGCAAATTTGTTTGAGATCAAATTAGTCCCCAGATGCAATGTTTGTAATTTTGAAGGTGGAACTAAAAATCAGCGTGTGATTCCCTTGGGGAACCAGGCCGGTTCCGGTTCGCTGTCATGGCCGACCAGAAAGGTAAACGGGGAAATTAGCAGCAGCTGCATCAAATCGGAGTTGATTATGGTGGCGATTAGGACGCACATTTCCAGAGGGGATATAAAAGCAGAGATTTGACACTTTAGAGGGAAGTTCAGGGAAGAAGTAGGACGCGAAGTACAAGGCAGCAGAGAGCGAGTGAGTGAGAATATCAGAGCTGGCTGGGAAGAAGATTGTCATTGTGGGTGTGAAGACCATTATCTGGAAAGAAGTTAAGTACATGATTCCTAATTGTTTCAGAAGCACTGCGTCTGTGTTCATTGTTCAGGCATTGCGACATATTGGAGGGCTCGTACCTGTTTGCTGTTTCTCTCTTTCGTGTGGTTGAAGTTGGTGATTTGAAGACATTTTCCCGTATAAAGTTTCATGCAGTCAGAATAATGCTACACCCCCCTCCTCCTGGCTAAATACGAGTTGCTGGTGGAATGATCCAGGCCAAATGGAGTGAAGGCTTAAATCCACCAGGAGGTATTTGTAGAGTTGCAGTGCTCATGAATTGAAGTGTTCACGTGTGGAATTGTGGAGGGATTGATGTATGCACAAGTGTGAGGAAGATTGAAATATTCTGCCGCTCCAAATCTTCCCTGGGATCATCCAGCCCCGTGGGGTGTGGGGAGTGTTTTACAATTTGACTGTGTGTATAGATGTGTGCAGGTGCCCATTCACTCCCATATTGAAGAAACAGAGAAAACCAGTCACTCACGCCGCCTTGAGTTCACCGACCTCGAAGACCGCCACCTCCTGAGCTTCCTGGTAGTTCCAAAGACCCCGCACCTCAGGTATTTCGAGCTCCATTGCTGTATTGAAGGAACCGAGAAAGCCAGTCACTCATGTTGCTCTGAGCTACTCACCTGAAGATCCTCGTAGTCCGAGCATTCTGAACCCCATCGCTGTCCTGAAGAAGCAGAGCAAGCCAGCTCCTTCTGCTGTTCTGGGTTACGCACCTGAAGATCCTTTTAGTCCGAGTATTCTGAGCCCCACCGCTGTCCTGAGGAAATAGAGAAAGCAGTCACTCACGTTGCTCTGAGTTATCCACTGGAAGATCCTTGTATTCCGAGTACCCCGAGCTCCACCGCTGTTCTGAGGAAATAGAAAAAGCCAGTTACTCACGCTGCTCTGAGTTACTTACCTGAAGACCCTCGTAGTCTGATCATTCTGAACTCCACCGTTGTCCTGAAGAAGCAGAGCAAGCCAACCCCTCCTGCTGTTCTGGGTTACTCACCTGAAGATCCTCGTAGTCTGATCATTCTGAGTTTCACTGCTGTCCTGAGGAAACAGAGAAAGCCAGTCACTCACGTTGCTCTGAACTACTCACCTGAAGATCCTCGTAGTCCGAGCATCCTGAACTCTACCGCTGTCCTGAAGAAGCAGAGCAAGCCAGCTCCTCCTGCTGTTCTGGGTTACTCACCTGAAGATCCTCTTAGTCCGAGTATTCTGAGCCCCACCGCTGTCCTGAAGAAATGGAGAAAGCCAGTCACTCACGCTGCTCTGAGTTATTTACCTGAAGAGCCTTGTAGTCTGATCATTCTGAGTTTCACTGCTGTCTTGAAGAAAACAGAGCAAGCTAGCTCCTCCCGCTGCTCTGGGTTACTCGTCTGAAGATCCTTGGGTGTTGAGCATCCTGAGTTCAGTTTTCCATGCTGATACTATTTTAAGTATGTTTTAATATCTAATAAAGACAACTCATTTATCTTATCTCGTGCACACACGCAAGGTCTCTCGCGCTCTTTCTCTCTCTCCGCCATGTGCGCACAATACTGTTTGAAGCACAGTCTGTTCTGTCTCGCATGCGCGCTCTTGCTCGCTCGCTCTAGATTCCGGGAGATTTTAACTAATTTGCGGGCATCAGGGAGCCGTTATCAATATGCGGGAGACTCCCGGAACGTCTGCTGATTGCGAGGGGATTAATGAAGATGCCGAAGACAAAACGCTCCAAGGTCACGTGTAAAATTACGTGTCAGAACGCCCTCTGGGTGTGCCGATTGTCTGAAGCACATATAGAATCACGCCAATCCATTGGCTGATGGCGCGGGCGCCGCCTCGACGCTCACGAAGTCTTATTATATTGGCACGCGCATCATCTGCTCCTCAGATTTCTCTGCCGAAAAAGGAAGCTTGTCGGCAGCGCGAGGAGTTTGGCAGCGAACGCAGCGTCTCGTTCCCTATTCAGAGAACATAGGTTACACCAGTAACCAGAGACGTTCTCTTTCATAGGTTCACTCAACGCTGCGTAGCTAAGACGCAGTTAGAATGAAATACCAAACTCGCCAAACGCTGCCGTTCTAGTGCAATGACCAGATAACTAACATGACTGGTTCAAGCAGACGAAACATGGGAACCTGTAGCCATGTCGAGATTAGATTACCCTGGTAGTAATCTCTATTAATCTCCAGTATTATTACAATGTTTGATACAATATTGTTTTATTTGATATTATGTAAATGTGAATTTTTATTTTATATTGGTTTATTTATTATTACCATATATGTTACTTGTATTTATATTGTTTAAAGATTTAAGTTAATATTGTGTCCAGGTTGGCCCTGTAAATAAAAGGGTATTATTTTTTGACAAAGTGTGTGCGGTTTCGTTTTCTTAAAGGGATAGTTCACCCAGAAATGAAAATTCTGTCAGTATTTACTCACCCTCATGTTGTTCCAACCCCGTAAGACCTTCGTTCATCTTCGGAACACGAATTAAGATATTTTTGATGAAATCTGAGAGCTGGATCACTCCTCCATAGGCTTCTAAGGGATTGTAACTTGCCAGCCCCGAAAATTTCGGAATTTTCATTTTTGGGTGAACTATCCCTTTAAGTACCGTTTCAAGAACCGTTTAAGCACCGGAACCATTTAAAAAATACAGAGTAGGTACTGGTATCGGATAAAACCCAACGGATACCCTACCCTAGAAATAACATTTGTATATTTTTGATCAAATAAAAGATATAGACTGTACTGAATGTCATCTTACTTATTTGGCTGAAGATAAGGATTTGAGTCAATGTCATGCAAACAAGAAACTCTACTTCTAGCCACAGGTCGGGACTTTTACTCAAGAGCTGACCACAACAACCCAGCCATTTTTGTATGCATGCAAGCATGTAATGGCAGTTTCTACCATTTTATGGCACTTATGCCTACGATTCAATTATGTATTCATTTTATAATCGTTCAGGAATGATTTTAATTGTATTAATTAAATGATTGTCCTAATCAAACCCTAACCCTAAACATATCTGTTGGTAATCCTCTTGAAATATTTAACCTAATTTGTTTCAGTATATGAGCAACTATATTCTGGTTTTAAATTCAATTTTCTTGAAAAGAGACTATTTTCTGTATCTGTGCGAGACTTAAAGGGATAGTTCACCCAAAAATTAAAATTCTGTCAGTATTTACTCACCCTCATGTTGTTCCAACCCATGTACCGGTTTTGTGGAATCAGGAGTCATTCCACGAAACCGGTACGATTTGGACTTATATATTTTTAGATTTTTGACCAATATATATTACTTTTCTGAACACCCCACAACATTAATGACATATTTAACTTTCAGAAAAACATATTTTCCCACCTCAGGCATCAAATCCCTATTATTATTGGTTATTATTTTAAGATATGGGCACTATTAGTCTTCAACCCCGTTATGGACAATATATGAGCTCTTTGAATATGATTATAAAATGTATTTGTAATGAAATCAACATTTTCCTATTAATCAGATGTCCCTCACACTAATTTAGTAATTGCAAATATAAAAGTTACATAAAATCTCACACTTTTGCTATACTAAAGCCTGAAATGGGCACTTTTTGTGACAGCAACCTCATCATTTTTTATCAAAGATGTGGCTAAACTTCAGAATTATTCTTATGATTGCTCTTGTAACAGAATAAAATATCTGTAACAGTTATTGTGTAGTGTAAGAATGGAAGTGTGTAGAAACACTACAAGCCATTAGAGGGCGCTATATAGGCTCACCTCTTTGGCATATAAAGAAAAAGCTGACATGAAGAAGTCAGTCAGTTTGGGTAGTGGGAGCTTATGTTTCTTGATGGCTACCTAAAAAAAAAATGACTCATTGAGAAACCTTGGGGTTTTAAGCTCAATCTGAAACGGACAATGCTAAAGAAGAGAGAAGTATTTCAACGCACTCAATGTTTTTCTCATAGCATCAAATTTCAACGCACTCGATGTTTTCATCAAGATACGTAACTTCTTCTTTTTTTTCACAGGACAGAACTTCATCTCAGATAAGAACCATAAGATTTTTTTTTTTTTTTTTTTGTGGGAAATGAAAGACAATGATTGCTTTTTTTAGTCTTTCATTTGAATAATTATTAGAAAGCGCCATCATTGGGAAATAAAACCAAAAAAAATTAAAAGTCGGTAAAATGTTTGCTTAAGTTCATTAAACAGTTTTGATCTATGTGATAAACCCTCATTAGTAGCTAAATCGAAAAACACCAAGAGAAAAGTTACAAAATGGCGCCCGAACAGGGACAATACTAAGAGATTTTTGAACCTAGAGGGGGTAATTTTACATAATTTAAAAAAAGGATCAAGTAAAAGAACTTGCAGAAAACTCAATAGTCTAAAAATGGATAGGGATGAGATTTTGTCCGTCGAGGATTTCTCCGATGAAGCATTCATTCGGAGGAGAGAGCCAGTGAATGAAATGATTGACACTTTTAGTGGACTTTATATTGATTCAGAAGAAGAAAAAGAAAAATTAGCAATACAAGACCAGCATGACGATCCAGACGATTATACTGCAATTCCACCTCCACCACCGGTTGTATTTGAGGAGGAGCAGGTGTATTCAAATGGAAGGGTAACAGAGCAACGTTTAACCGACATTGAAGAACACCTTACTGACATCGAACATAGGGTGAGTGATTGTGTAATTAACAACACAGTGGTAGATATGATGAAACAACTTGAAGATAGAATTAACTACTGATCCAAAGAGAAAATGATCGAATTAAAGCACAAATGGACAGTAGGATAGTTGATTTAGGTCAGAGCATGGTGGATTGTCTAAAAAGGAGAGATAAACAACTAGATCAGAGGATTCAAGCTCTAAATCCACTTTCCTCTACTCCCATTCCTGCGACTACGGTCAGTCATAATAAAAATGCAAAGAAAGAAAGCACTCAAAAACAAGCTTATTCGAGTCAACAATATATGTCTCTGCCTACAATACACGCACCATACAATCCGCCGGTTAAATTAGAGTTTCCCAGTTTCACCAATGCAAGTGTGGATGATCCAGTTGTATTTATCGAAAGAGTTGAGGAGTATGTTAATCTTCGCCCCTTACCTGATAAAGAACTACTGGCGTCACTTGCTGTGGTACTAAAAGGTACAGCAAAAGACTGGTGGAGTGCTGAAAAAAAGAACGTAGGTACATGGAAAAGCTTTAAGGAAAAGTTTTTGTTTGCATTTTTAAATGAGGATTTTAAAGAAGTGGCTGCACAAAGACTCATAAATAGGAGACAACAAAACAAAGAGAGTATTCGGGATTTTGCTTACCACTATAGAGCCCTTTGTATGAGAAACAATCCAAAAATGACTGAAACAGAGATCGTGAATGCAATTCTCAGAAACTGCAACCCAAGATAAGCCAGTTTGCTGAGAAGCTCTGCAAACACAGTCGATGAATTAGTTCGGTTGGGGACACAGATTGAGAAGGATTGGATGGGAGCTAAAAACCACTGGAGTTTAGTTAACAGTGAGGAGCAAAACAAAAGAATGCCAGCAGCAGGGTCAAAAAGAGAACATCAACTGATGCTGGTAGATCAACATAACACCAGCAAAGGGTACAGAGCTCTTCAACTACTTGTGACCATCAATCACACTAACATTGATGCTATAATTGATACCGGAAGCACTTTTTCGATTGTCCAGAAAAAGATCTGGAAGGAACTGAGCAAGAAAGGAAGTGGTCAGTTTTATACAAGCAATCAGAACTTTATTTTAGCAAATGGACAATGTCAAAAAGCTATCGGAAAGGTGAGATGGATATGTGAGATCAAAGAAGAAAAGTTTGAAGTGGATTTTTTTGTGATGGAAGATAAGGATTTAGCAGTGTCAGTAATCCTGGGCCTTGACTTTTTAAAAAAATCTAAAATGGTTTTGATTTTAATACCTTGAACTTTCATTTGTCTGCGGTAACACAAAAGAAATGGACATTGCCTTTTTCTTTCCATGATGAATCTACCACCAACCATTTTTACATGGCGATCCTGGATACAGAAGAAGATCCTGCCATAAGTGAAGAGGAACATCATCTCATTTCTGAAGCATCAAAGCAGGCTGAAACAACTCCTGAGATACAAGCACAGCTAAAAGACCTGATGGTACAATGGCCAATGGTATGTACACAAAGTCTAGGCCGAACCAACATTATTCGACATCAGATCATCACAACTGACCAGCAACCGGTAAGAAAAAAACCATACAAAGTCTCTGCTTATAAGATTGATTTTATAGAAGGTCAAGTGAAAGAACTGCTTGAAAAAAAAATCATTCACCCTTCTACCTCTCCGTGGGCATCACCAGTAGTTGTGGTAGACAAGAAGGATGGGAGCAAGAGACTATGTGTAGATTACAGAGGGTTGAATGCAAAGACTCACTTAGATGCATATCCTATGCCGCAAATTGTTGATATAATGGAATCACTGAATGGAGCCAAAGTTTTCAGTACTTTGGACCTTAAGAGTGGGTATTGGCAGATGGAGATGGACCAGTCCAGTGTTGAAAAAACAGCATTTTGCACATCTTCAGGATTATATGAATTTTTGTGTCTACCTTTCGGTCTTAAAAACTCGGCCGCGTCTTTTCAGAGGCTTATGGAACAGGTGCTAAGAGAGCACAAAAACAAATTCTGCCTGGTCTACATTGATGATATTGTGGTTTACTCTCCTTCTATTTCAACCCACATTCAACATCTCCAGAAGGTGTTTACTTGTCTTCAAAAGGCTGGTTTGTCGCTTAACTTGAAGAAATGCAATTTCATCAAGCCATCACTGACATTTCTAGGTCATGTCATCTCTGCAGATGGAGTTAAGACAGATCTGGAGAAAATATCAGCTGTCCAATCATTCCCAGTACCTGCATCTGTCAAAGAGGTCCAAAGATTTCTGGGTCTGTCAGGTTGGTACCATAGGTTTATTGAGAATTTTTCTAAGAAAGCTGCTCCACTTCATGCTCTAAAGAAAAAAGGGGCAAAATGGATATGGTCTGAAGATTGCCAACGAGCCTTTGAGACGATCAAACAAGATCTCATTAGTGCTCCGGTTCTAATCTCACCTGATGTAAACCGGGCTTTTAAAGTTCAGACAGATGCCAGTGAGAATGGGTTGGGGGCAGTTTTAACTCAAGAAGAAGAAGGACAAGAAAGAGTGGTGGCATATGCATCTTGGCTTTTGAAGGCAGCGGAGAGAGCCTACTCTACATCAGAAAAAGAGTGCCTAGCAGTCGTGTGGGCTGTAGAAAAATGGAGACATTACCTGGAGGGCAAACCTTTTGAGGTGGTAACAGATCATGCTGCATTGGTCTGGGCATTCCAACATCCGAAGCCATCCTCCAGGTTAATAAGGTGGACAATACGGCTCCAGGGGTTTCATTTCTTTGTAAGTTACCGTAAGGGACAGTGCAATGTAGTTCCTGATGCCCTGTCGAGAAAGTACCACACAGAAACTGAGTCTCTTTTTTTAAATGCAGTGCAAAAAAATAATTCACCTGACTACAATCTACCTGTTGATCTTGAGCAAGTCGGAAAAGCTCAGAAAGATGACAAGGAGATTCAGAATTTGATGTCCCAAAATCTGCAGAGAAAAAGTGATGATGCAATGCGAGTTCACTATGTGTGCAAAAATGGAGTAATTTTTAGGAGTGTCCCTGAAGGAAAAAAAGGACAAAAATAGTGCAAATAGTGATACCAGCTGTTTTCAGAAAGACGTTTTTATCCTATGCTCATGACAATCCATTGAGTGGCCATTTAGGAAATTTCAAGACTCTAATGCGTCTGCTTGATTTTGTGTATTGGCCCAGCATACGAAGTGACGTTTGGCAGTATTGCAAAGTATGTACAGTATGCCAACAATACAAACCACCAACAACTAAGACTGCAGGTATGATGCAGAGTGTACCAGTAAATCGAGCCGGGACATATGATGGGGATTGACATAATGGGTCCTTTTCCAAGGAGTTCAAAAAGACATGAGTACCTGTTAGTAGTTGTGGACTATTTCTCCAAATGGGTGGAATTATTTCCAATGAGAGCCGCAAAAGCTCCTACTATTGCTCGAATTCTCATTGAAGAGATTTTCACTCGTTGGGGAACGCCAACTTACCTGGTGTCTGACCGTGGAAGGCAGTTCACGTCAAATCTCCTCACAAATATCTGCAAACACTGGAAGGTCATTCAGAGGTTAACTACAGCCTATCATCCTCAAAGTAACTTAACAGAACGAGTCAATAGGAACCTTAAAACGATGCTGGCATCCTATGTAAAAGAGAACCATCGAAGCTGGGATCAGTGGCTTCCAGAATTTCGTTTTGCACTGAATTCGGCGTGGCAAGAAACCACAGGTTACTCGCCAGCGGAAATCGCTCTCGGAAGAAGGTTGAAAGGGCCATTGGAACGAGCAATTCAACATCCACCAGATCCAGATCATCAGAGTTACAGTACTCTGGAACGGCATGCTCAGCTAGTTGATCTGGTTAAAGCTAATGTGGAGAAAGCACAACAGCACCAAAGAAAGTATTACAATCAGAGGAGAAAGAACCAAGAGTTCTGTGAAGGAGATGTGGTATGGGTGCGATCTCATCCGTTATCCAAGGCCGATGATGCTTTCATGGCCAAATTATCTCCCAGGTGGAAAGGGCCGGCAAAAATAGTAAAGAAGTTAGGACCGGTGAACTATCGGGTTTCTTTTATTTCTGATCCGACAGTCATTGATTCATATCATGTACAGAACTTGAAAATTTGCCACGGATATGACAAACTTTAAAAACACGGGAGGGGGTATGTAACAGAATGAAATATCTGTAACAGTTATTGTGTAGTGTAAGAATGGAAGGGTGTAGAAACACTACAAACCATTAGATGGTGCTATATAGGCTCACCTGTTTGGCATATAAAGAAAAAGCTGACATGAAGAAGTCAGTCAGTTTGGGTAGTGGGAGCTTATGTTTCTTGATGGCTACCTAAAAAAAAAATCACTCATTGAGAAACCTTGGGGTTTTAAGCTCAATCTGAAACGGACAATGCTAAAGAAGAGAGAAGTATTTCAACGCACTCAATGTTTTTCTCATAGCATCAAATTTCAACGCACTCGATGTTTTCATCAAGATACGTAACTTCTTCTTTTTTTTTCACAGGACAGAACTTCATCTCAGATAAGAACCATAAGATTATTTGTTTTTTTTTTGTGTGGGATATGAAAGACAATGATTGATTTTTTTTTTTAGTCTTTCATTTGAATAATTATTAGAAAGCGCCATCATTGGGGAAATAAAACCAAAAAAAATCAAAAGTCGGTAAAATGTTTGCTTAAGTTCATTAAACAGTTTTGATCTATGTGATAAACCCTCATTAGTAGCTAAATCGAAAAACACCAAGAGAAAAGTTACACTCTAAACCAGTGTTTCTCAACCTCTCCTGCAGGGACCCCCTGACAGGACATGTTTTTGTTTTAACCCTGAAATGGCACACCTGATTCAATTAGTCAGCTACACATTAAGCCTTTGAGCCTTTAATTAATTGAATCAGGTGTGCCATTTCAGGGTTAAAACAAAAACATGTCCTGTCAGGGAGTCCCTGCAGGAGAGGTTGAGAAACACTGCTCTAAACATTCTACACTAAGTTCAACAAACATTAAATAACTTTTTCATAAACGTAAAAAAATAATTAATAAAAATGTACGTGTGACAGGGTTGAGACTAGGGTAACAGGGTTGAAGATGGTAATGGGGTTGAAGAGACAAATACAGCTTAACATATAAATACAGGTCCTTCTAAAAAAATTAGCATATTGTGATAAAGTTCATTATTTTCCATAATGTAATGATAAAAATTAAACTTTCATATATTTTAGATTCATTGCACACCAACTGAAATATTTCAGGTATTTTATTGTTTTAATACTGATGATTTTGGCATACAGCTCATGAAAACCTCAAAAAATCTCCAAAAATTAGCATATTATGAAAAGGTTCTCTAAACGAGCTATTAACCTAATCATCTGAATCAACTAATTAACTCTAAACACCTGCAAAATATTCCTGAGGCTTTTAAAATATCCCAGCCTGTTTCATTACTCAAAACCGCAATCATGGGTAAGACTGCCGACCTGACTGCTGTCCAGAAGGCCATCATTGACACCCTCAAGCAAGAGGGTAAGACACAGAAAGAAATTGCGGCGTGGCATGGAGGCAATCAGCCTGTGGCACTGCTGAGGTGTTATGGAGGCCCAGGATGCTTCGATAGCGGCCTTAAGCTCACCCAGAGTGTTGGGTCTTGCGTCTCTATACTTTCTCTTCACAATATCCCACAGATTCTCTATGGGGTTCAGGTCAGGAGAGTTGGCAGGCCAATTGAGCACAGTAATACCATGGTCAGTAAACCATTTACCAGTGGTTTTGGCACTGTGAGCAGGTGCCAGGTCGTGCTGAAAAATGAAGTCTTCATCTCCATAAAGCTTTTCAGCAGATGGAAGCATGAAGTGCTCCAAAATCTCCTGATAGCTAGCTGCATTGACCCTGCCCTTGATAAAACACAGTGGACCACCCCAGACCATCACTGACTGTGGGTACTTGACACTGGACTTCAGGCATTTTGGCATTTCCTTCTCCCCAGTCTTCCTCCAGACTCTAGCACCTTGATTTCCGAATGACATGCAAAATTTGCTTTCATCCGAAAAAAGTACTTTGGACCACTGAGCAACAGTCCAGTGCTGCTTCTCTGTAGCCCAGGTCAGGCACTTCTGCCGCTGTTTCTGGTTCAAAAGTGGCTTGACCTGGGGAATGCGGCACCTGTAGCCCATTTCCTGCACACGCCTGTGCACGGTGGCTCTGGATGTTTCTACTCCAGACTCAGTCCACTGCTTCCGCAGGTCCCCCAAGGTCTGGAATCGGTCCTTCTCCACAATCTTCCTCAGGGTCCGGTCACCTCTTCTCGTTGTGCAGTGTTTTTTGCCACACTTTTTCCTTCCCACAGACTTCCCACTGAGGTGCCTTGATACAGCACTCTGGGAACAGCCTATTTGTTCAGAAATTTCTTTCTGTGTCTTACCCTCTTGCTTGAGGGTGTCAATGATGGCCTTCTGGACAGCAGTCAGGTCGGCAATCTTACCCATGATTGCGGTTTTGAGTAATGAAACAGGCTGGGAGTTTTTAAAAGCCTCAGGAATCTTTTGCAGGTGTTTAGAGTTAATTAGTTGATTCAGATGATTAGGTTAATAGCTCGTTTAGAGAACCTTTTCATGATATGCTAATTTTTTGAGATAGGAATTTTGGGTTTTCATGAGCTGTATGCCAAAATCATCAGTATTAAAACAATAAAAGACCTGAAATATTTCAGTTGGGTGTGCAATGAATCTAAAATATATGAAAGTTGAATTTTTATCATTACATTATGGAAAATAATGAACTTTATCACAATATGCTAATTTTTTGAGAAGGACCTCTAGTTGTTTTTTACTCAAATTGACTGTACGATTTTCTATAAACACTGTATTTCATTATGTAACAAAGAAAGACAACAAATATAAGTTGCAATTGAACTGAGTTTTATTAACCCGACTGCAGGAAAATAATAACATAGTATACATTACAACTGACTGAATAGGTCCTCAAAATAAAACATATAACTTTTGCTTTTTTGATGTCTGTGTGTGAGCGTGTGTTTGTGCGTGTACGCGTGGCATTCAAAGTCTGGCCCACACCTCTTTCAAGATCTCTACATGGCGCTTTGTCACAGGCTTTGGGGGTTGAATGATTTCAAGGACGTCATCAAACAGGTACCAGAGGATATCATCCCGAGCCGGCCAGAAGAATCGGTTTGGCCCATCACGATGCATACATTTCACTTGGACATGCGTTTCATCTGTGCTAAGGATGATGCCTGGATACAGCTCTTGATCATATCTGAGCATGCATATCTGAGCATGCGGCAGCAGTGGCTCAGTGGTTCATGTAGGTTGTCTACAAACCGAAAGGTTGGTGGTTCGATCCCCGGTTCCACCTGACCAAGTGTCGAGGTGTCCTTGAGCAAGACACCTAACCCCAGCTGCTCCCGACGAGCTGAATGGTGCCTTGCATGGCTGACACCGCCGTCGGTGTATGAATGAGTGAATGAATGGGTGAATGTGAGGCAACATGTAAAGCGCTTTGGTGGCCATTGGGTCTGTGAAAGCGCTATATAAATGCAGTCCATTTACCAAGCAGCTCTGGATTTCCTTTTTTGGCTGTGGCTGTGGATTCCCTTCACTGGCTGGCTGTGGCACAGGCACAGCAGTTGGTACTTTCCGGCCAAAACTGAAACACTGTGTGTTGAAGCACTTGCAGTTAAACTGCTTCTGTGTTGTGCACATGCAGCTGACATCACTGTGTATCAGTTCTCCTGGAGCCAGAGTAAATCCTGGTGGATTATCCTTGTTCCCGGGACTGCTGGTTTTTGCTGCGGCATTTTCTCCATTGCACTCTCAACATCCTCACTCTTCACAAAGAACAGTTTCACTGTTTTGTTTGTCTCGGTCAAGGCCTTGAACAGCTCGTGTTCATCCGGGATATCACGTCCCTTTGCCACTATCATGACAGCGGTTCTTTTTAAGGCTCCCCCGACGCCATCCGGGCTCCTTTGCCGTGACTAACCTAAAAAAAATTCCAAGACCCAGCCTTGAATCCTCTTCTGTCTAATTCTGTGCTAAAAAGGAAGAAGTTGCCTCGTTGCTTGTACTGAGTACAGGGGCCATCACTAAAAAAGTGCAGCACAGACACTTGTGGATATGTGGCCTGAAGGTAATCCAGCACTGGATTGAGGTGTTGCCAAATTGCTCGAGGTTCTTTATGTCTGCAGGGGGAGATGGTGCTGAAGCACACAGGCTCTGGTTTTCCACCAACATACAACACCCCTGTATGCAGAGTGGTCTGCTGGTGTGAAGCCCCAAAGTGGACTGCTTGGATCTGGGAGCTGTATTTGCAGCTTCAATTTTGTGAAAATTCAATATGTATCAAGGCCTCTTCCCCTGACATGTTCCTCTTCAGTTCGCGGGAGAAGGCATACTGCTGCTTGATATTGAAGTGATGCTGTTTGAACCGCTATATGTAGGTGTGGAACAGCTCAGTGAGGTTCTCCTGTGTCCCCTCCACAGATTTCTTGATGGTGACCTTGACAGTTGACCTCTCTTCTCCCTCTTTCTTTTTATCTATCTCTTTATCTTTTGTTACCCACTGGGTGAAAGACACTTTTTTCATACTGTTATATGTACTGGAAATTGGGACACTCTTGTCTTTGCAGTGTACATACTCTCCGTACATACAGCTCTTGTTGGAAGAGTTGCAGCACACCTTCTCTACCAAGTTTTCAAGATTGTTAGTCTCAATAAGTTTTAGCTGATTGAGCTTCTCAGCCACAAAGCTCAGATTTTCATGCAACTTACACATGCATGTGTCTCGTTCTGAGATTGTTGGATTAACAACCCAAAAAGGTAGAAGGTGGCAAAACAGAGAATATGAGATCTTTTCATCAGAGTTCTCTGGTAAAAATCTTCTGTGAAGATTCTTTTGTGTATCCACCAGGAACCTTTTCTGCATCTTAACTTTGTTCCTTGTGAGTGTTTGTTTGGTCCCTGTTGTGATCCTACTGACTTCATCTCTTACATAGAACATCTTCACTCTGTTCTTGAATTCATCAGTGAACCTGTTGGTCTTCTTCCTTTCAAAGTTAAGACTCTCCTTATGCTGCCAACGCTTACTCGAAAAGCCAAGGGAATCCTCAGCAAATTTCTGTAACCTGTATTTTTTGACAATTCTCCCTGTTGTCACTTTTGCAATTAGTTGTCTTTCCCTTTCTTTGGTGATCTGCTGATATTTGTTACTGATGTCTTTAACCCTCTGAGTCTCGCTTTTTTTCTTATCAGTGCAAAAGAAACTCAAAATACTCTGTTGATTTTGATCTTACATATTAAGTGTTGTACATCATTAGATCCTGATAAGTGTCTATTTTTTTTTTGTGGATACTCACAATAAAAACAAAGTGTTGTGCTTTTCGCCAAATAAAGAAAAACAAACATGATGCGCGTTCTGGCTTCTCTTTGTCAGTGAAGTCCATTCTGAAGCGCGTCCGAAAATTAACGGTAATTCCTTGAATACTTGTCATACAGGAACGAGTGTTTTTCCATAATGAAGCTTGAACTCTCTTCTTTTAAATGAATTCATTTATATAAAAAAACAAATATTCTCAGTTTAAGTAATCCTGTGGTAAGAGAAGACTCAGTTATTAACTGCTGGATTCTGTACTCACCATTGCTGTTCTGTGAACAGAAACTCTGCCGTCCGCCGCTGCATTCTGCTATTGCTGCCTTGTGGGAAGAGAAGACTCAGTTATTAACTGCTGGATTCTGTACTCACCATTGCTGTTCTGTGAACCGAGAGATTCTGCTGTCCGCCGTTGCATTCTGCTATTGCTGTCCTGTGGTAAGAGAAGACTCAGTTATTAACTGCTGGATTCTGTACTCACCATTGCTGTTCTGTGAACAGAGAGATTCTTCTGTCCGCTGTTGCATTCTGCTATTGCTATCCTGTGGTAAGAGAAGACTTAGTTATTAATTGCTGGATTCTGTACTCACCATTGCTGTTCTGTGAAGAGAGAGATTCTGCGGTCCGCCGCTGCATTCTGCTATTGTTGTCCTGTGGTAAGAGAAGACTCAGTTATTAACTGCTGAATTCTGTACTCACCATTGCTGTTCTGTGAACAGAGAGATTCTTCTGTCCGCCGTTGCATTCTGCTATTGCTGTCCTGTGGTAAGAGAAGACTTAGTTATTAATTGCTGGATTCTGTACTCACCATTGCTGTTCTGTGAAGAGAGAGATTCTGCGGTCCGCCACTGCATTCTGCTATTGCTGTCCTGTGGTAAGAGAAGACTCAGTTATTAACTGCTGAATTCTGTACTCACCATTGCTGTTCTGTGAACCGAGAGATTCTGCTGTCCGCCGCTGCATCCTGCTATTGTGGTCCTGTGGCAAGAGAAGACTCAGTTGTTAACTGCTGTGTCTGGTCTGCTGCTGCTCTACAAGCGGAGAGATCCTGTGAACCATTACCCTGAAGGAGAGTCTGCTGACTGCTGTGTCTGATCTGCTGCCGCTCTACGAGCTGAGAGATCCTGTGAACCATTGCTTCGAAGGAGAGTCTGCTGACTGCTGTGTCTGATCTGCTGCCGCTCTACGAGCTGAGAGATCCTGTGAACCATTACTTCGAAGGAGAGTCTGCTGACTGCTGTGTCTGATCTGCTGCCGCTCTATGAGCTGAGAGATCCTGTGGGCCATTGCTCGGAAGGAGAGTCTGCTGGCTGTGTCTAGTCGGTTGCCGCCCTGCGAGCTGAGAGATCTTGTGAACCATTGCTCCGAGGGAGAGTCTGCTGACTGCTGTGTCTGATCGGCTGCCGCTCTATGAGCTGAGAGATCCTGTGAACCATTACTTCGAAGGAGAGTCTGCTGACTGCTGTGTTTGATCTGCTGCCGCTCTGCGAGCTGAGAGATCTTGTGAACCATTGCTCAGAAGGAGAGATTGCTGACCGCTGTGCTCGATTATAAATAAAAAAGAGATTTTATATGATCTGTTGTCCTGATTGGTGTCTTTGGTGTCGGCTCCTCCGGAGTGTGGTTATTGACCCTTGGCCTAGGGAAAACGGTGACACTAACATGGTTTAATTAAAGACAAACACTTCCAAAATTAAACAACATAATCCATAATTTATTTACCGATACCTACATGATATCGAGCCATGTGATAGGGCTGATTGATTGTTCGCAGCATACATCCCACGCGGCCTTCGGATGCTTTGATACCTTTTGAAGCCAGGTATCCCTTCATCATTTTCTGCCATATGTTGACCCAGTCTGTTGTGGGGGGAAAAAAAACTTCCAAACTGAGTAGCCTACACGAGATCATTTTAACCATAAAGGAGTATTCTGGATTAGGGCCAAATTGTGAGCTCGGAGCCCTCCTCCCGGACAGCACGTCAAATACGCATAAACTTTTACATTTAATTATATTTAAGTGTGAACTGACCAACCTCGGTAACTGCTTTTGCAACTTCCACCTCGAGCTGGGAATCTTGCAGACGCTCTCTCCGTATGCCATTTTCAGCACAAAATCGACGTATGCTCGCCTTTGAAGCACCCTTTGACAATCAACGTTCAAATTTTTAAAAATTTGATATGTACTCATCCGAGGATCCACTTATTATCATGCCTTCTATCATTTTTTTTTTTTATAGGGAAATAATGTAGACTCCATACAGACAGGCTGTAGAAGACCGCCAAACTTGATTAATTTGATATAAGCCTAACTGATTTGCTGAAGAGGAAGAGCAGACTAATGAATATTCTTCTAATGCTTTTTCCAAGTGTACGGTGCGTCTAAGTAGTGTGCCTCCCCCGACAACGCCAAAAATTGAGCTAGGAGTGATTCAACAACACAAACTCTGTTTTTACTCAGTAAATTTGTTTTCCTTTCAAGTAGGCTATAGC
>JAPDVR010000008.1:49730679-49773179 GCA_026230005.1 Gila orcuttii | reverse complement strand
CTGGTCGATGTTCTGTGTGATCAGCACCAGTGATCGGCCCTGTCGGCGGAGCCGCTCCTCACACTCGGCGATGGCCCTGTGAGCGGCGCTGGGCTGGGCCTTCACACACAGCTCTCGCCTGTAGTGGTAAAACTCCCACACCCTGCTGGGGTGACGGCAGAACGACTGCGGCGTGGCCAGATCCTGCACACACACACACACATACACACACACACACACACACACTCAACACTGGACTGCACTTTCTTTTTCCTGAGAATGATAGGTTATCACATTGGATCACATTGGACTGTAACCTTCTGAATTTGAACAACAGGGTATTACGGCTTCCCAAAGTTAGTTGATAATTTTAAAACCCAAGTTTCCTGAAGAGGGAACGAGACGCTGCGTCGAAACACTGGGGGAACGCCCCTGCGTGATTGCATCAGGAAGCATGATTGGAATCAGTCCAATGGTGAGACGAGACGGTGGTCGAATGGACGGTGACGTCATCGACCAAGAAACTATAAAGCACACCTGAACCAAACAGCGTCAGCTTCTGATAGGCTGAAGCAAGTCGATCACGGGAATGCCAGGAGTATGGCAGGGCGACGCAGCGTCTCGTTCCCTCTTCAGGGAACTAGGGTTACATGTGTAACCGAGACGTTCCCTTTCAAGAGAACTCGAGCTGTGTCAAAAAGCTGTGGGAACGCTAATACCCACGACGCCATAAGAGCAAGTGTCTGTCCGTGTGAAGTCAGTGTGCACATTCAGACGAAAGCATCTGCGCCCCTGGAGTGGAGCAAAAGTCAAGATCGTAGAACCTCACAAATGTGCGCGGTGAGGACCAGCCTGCCGCATCACAAACGTCTTGTAAGGAAACTCCTGACAACAAAGCTTTAGAAGCAGCCATACTCCTAGCTGAGTGAGCTCGAACAGGCAATGGTGAAGGCTGCCCAGCCGACTCGTAAACAAGTGAGATGGCCTCGACCACCCACTTGCTCATTCTCTGCTTAGATGCGGGACACCCCTTCCTGGGTGACCCAAAGCAAACAAAAAAATTTTCAGAATTCCTCCACAGGGCAGCTCTGTGTACATAAGCATCTAAGGTCCTAACAGGGGAGAGCAGATTTAGTTTCTCTTGGTCTGACGTCAGAAAAGGAAGACAGGAAGCCTGCAGTATAATAGGTCTGACAGTATTAGTAGGGACCTTCAGAACATAGCCAGGCCTAGAAAGGCCTCTACAATGCCAGGCGAGAATTCCAGGCACGAGGGTGAAACCTAGAATGCTTGAATGTCTCCAATTATCTTAAGAGAACAAATATAGTTTTAAGAGTGAGGTATTTCTCAGCAACTTGGGAGAGCTAGGGAGAGGCCTTCTAGTACAACGGCCAAGTCCCATGTCGACGCCCTCGTGCGGACTGCTGGCCACGAAGGAAACAAGTTATTAGTGGGTGTCTCCTCACAGAAACTCCACTCAAAGGGACGTGGTAGGGGAATAACCCTGCGGAGAAGCACTCCTGCAGGAACTCCAGCACTGCACCCAACAAGCAGTTAACCGGGTCCAGCAGCTGCTCTCCACACCAGAAAGTGAATAATCTCCACTTCAAGGAACACAGTTTCCTTGTTGACGGAGCTCTGAAGTGGAGGATGGTCTCCACAACCTCGGTTGAGAGACCTGAACTTATGAGCTGGGCCCCCTCAGAGGCCAAGCCCACAGTTCTGGGCGAGGGTGAAGGATCGACCCACTCGCCTGAGAGAGTAGGTCCCCCCTGAGCGGAATCTCCAGAGGAGAGCCATCGAGGAGAGACACTAGGTCCACAAACCATACTCGGGCCGGCCAGAACGGGGCTACCTGCAGTAAACTGACCCCATCCTGGCGAACCCTTTCCAGAACTCCGGAGCAGAGCAATCGGGGGAAATGCGTACAAACGTGACCTCGGCCAAGCCTGCACCATAGCGTCCAACTCCAGAGGGGCTGGCTGGCTGAGTGAGAACCACAGTGGACATTGTGATGTCTCCTTGGAGGCGAACAGGTCAACCTCGGCATGACCGAAACTCTTCCAATACAATACAATACAATTTTATTTGTATAGCACATTTAAAAACAACTGGCGTTGACCAAAGTGCTTAACAAAGCAGTAAAGGATAGACAATACATGCACGAGACCAACAACTACACATCAAAGAGAGAAAGACGGACTCATCAGGGTATATTAAAAGCTAGTGAAAAGAGGTGCGTTTTCAAAGAGGTTTTGAAAAGTGTCAGAGTTTAGGCAGATCTGATATTTGAGGGTAGGCTATTCCATAGCTTGGGTCCATAAGCTGCGAAAGCACGGTCACCCCTATTTTTTAATCTGGTCCTGGGGACAGAAAGTAAGTTCGAATCCCCCGATCTTAGTGATCTTGACTTAATTTCTGGGTGAAGCAATTCAGATAGGTACTGGGGAGATAAATTCTGCAACGATTTAAAAACAAAAAGCAAAACTTTAAAATCTATTCGAAACTTAATTGGTAGCCAATGAAGCGAGATCAGAACCGGTGTAATATGTTCAAATTTACGTTTTCCTTTGAGGAGGCGTGCAGCTGCATTTTGGACTAATTGTAGACGGGTAATATGTTTCTGAGGAACTCCAATATATAAAGAATTATAATAGTCCAATCTGGATGTTATAAAAGCATGCATAGCTATCTCAAAAAGCTTACCAGACAAAAATGGCTTTACTTTAGCTAACAGACGAAGGTGAAAGAAGCAGGATTTTACCACAGCACTTATCTGCTTTTCAAGGTTAAGGTTGTTATCAATCCAGACCCCCAGATTTCGAATACAGGTGGTACTGTAAGCTGACAACATTTGAAGGTCATAAGCATGAGTACTGCGATCACTGGGGCCAAACAGGATAATTTCCGTCTTGTTTTCATTCAGACTCAAAAAGTTACCAGTAAGCCATAGTTTCAGTTCATTTATACAGTCCAGTAATGGCTTTAGGGCAAACTTATCATCACGTTTTAGGGGCAAGTAAATTTGGGTATCATCAGCATATAGGTGGAAAGAAACCCCATGTTTAGTTAAAATAGAACCCAAAGGTAACATATACAGGTAATTAAACAGAGCTCCACTGGAGCTCCACAACCTCGGGGTGGAGTCTACATTTCCCGGGCCTCGGCCCCTGCCTCGACAGGAAGTCTGCCCCCTGATTTAAATACCCCGGGATGTAGATTGGGCTCAATGAAAGTAGCTTCCCCTGGGCCCACAGGAGGATCTGGTGAGCCAGCTTGTATAAGGGGCGCGATCGCAGACCCCCCTGATGGTTTATATAAGAGACCACCGATGTGTTGTCTGACCGAACAAGCACATGATGGCCCCTCAGGTCTGGGAGGAAGTGTTTCAGAGCCTGGAACACCGCCAACATTTCTAGACAATTTATGTGCCATGAGAGATGATGGTCCTGTGAGGAAGGAGGGAGGAGGAACCCGTTCTATAGCCTCCTTTTGCAGAAGAACTTTTACCTCTTGTTTCATTACCAGAGCCTGCTTGTGGCCACTGTGGACAGGACCCCTCTGAATCGTGGTGGATGTACTGAATAGCTGAACTGAATAGCGTTGCGGTTTTCGATCATTTGCAGGACCCACTGAGATATATTTGGAAGACTTTCCACTCTGCCAGAAAATCTACTAAGGGTACCAGTCTCTCAAGACTGGCCTCTGTAACATTTTGAGCAGCAGACACAATGCCCTGTAATGGCACACCGGCAGGGAATAACTGGTCTGACTGCTCTAGGGCCCTCCTCGGAGGGAGCGAGCGCCTCTCGGGAAAACGTTCGCTGTGACCCTCTACGCACCGGCATAAAGGCAAGGTTGGCAGAACGGGCCACAGAGAGAGAACGGGCACCGTGAAATGAGGTCTGAAACTCAGACGGCGTAGGGAATAATTGAGTCATCTGACAAAATACAAAAAGAGAAAGTGATTTTAAAATAACAAGAGAATGGTTGCTTTTGGCATTTAATGATATATAGAAACAATTACAATGCCACAATACATAAACCATAACATTAACTTTATTAATCTGTCACGTAGGAAAGACTACAGCAAATCAGCTGTCCTCCGTAGTAGACTGTTACAGTAGAACGTCGCGTAGCAGTTAAAGTCGCGCATGCGCAATAGAACGACAGAATGCCGTTGCCGTTCCACCAGAGGCTGTTGCTTAAAGTCCCTATTCTTTCTGTGGGGGAGCGCGAGACGCGACACTCTGCTTCTGCTGGTGTGTGGAGCTGGTCGACGGCCGGGGCTGCTCCCGCTCAGTAGCCCCTGAGACATGAGTGCGGAGTGGCAGGAATTTCTGGAACGCCACCGCCTGTTTTTTTTTCCTTCTTGAAACCTCTCGATGACTGTATACTAAATCACTGAAGAGGCCAGCAGGGGAAAGCGGGGCGTCCAGAAGGAATGTTTTTTCTCTCTTCTTCATTCCTGAGAGCCATAAATGCCTCTCCATAGCTCTCACTCATGTCTTTTAGTAGGTCGGCCTGGTATGCCTGCATGATTGACATGGTGTGCAGGCATGCCGCAGCCTGACCTGCCGCCGAATAAGCTTTACCCACCAAAGCCGATGAATTTCTGAGTGGCTTGGTGGGTAATGCCGCTGCTTTGAAGGACGATGCAGTCTCAGGAGAGAGATGGCTCGCAAGTGTCTCTTCAGCCCTGGGCATAGCCCCATAATCGTATTAGAATTAGGGATGCAACGATACCATTTTTTCAGAATCGATCCGATCCGATCCCAAAAATTCAGAGTATCGGCCGATACCGGTGCAGTTTTTTTTTTTTAAATCAAGTAGAATTTCTATAACTCTGTGTTGAACTGATAATCACTATTTTGTGTGTTAAACACAATCTACTTAATACAGACAACTTCATTATAAAGAAAATCAACAACAACAAAATATATATATGATGATAATCTGACATAAATGCTATTATAAACTAGATTAGTGGATAATTCAGCAGTAAAATTTAGTCTAGGAAAATCACAATAATTGTATAAAATCTGAACATTTAGTGAAAAAAAAACTTTTAGTGGGGAAAAAATTAGAGACATTAAGTGTAACACTAAATCTGGTAAAACTCTGCACATTGCTCTTTGTATTGTTGTAAAATACATTCATGAAAAACAAGATAACAAAAAGCAAAAATATCAATTATTTTATATATAGCCTACTATATATATTTTTTTAAATACATTTTTTAAATGTATAGCACAGCTGTTTAATGAGGTAGCAACATGATAGATAGGACAGAACAATAACTGCTATTAATAATCTTTCATTGCGTCACTGTATTATGATATGAAAGTCTCCAATACAGTGCGGCTCAAAGCGCAGAATGATGATGATGATGAGGGAAACGTTTACGTGAGCTTGAATTTAACGACTTAAATATTAATTTCTATCTCACATTATACTATATAATGGCTTCAGAACACTTATAATATTGTGCACGAAAACATGGTGTTTTATAATGTTTGTGTGCGTTTTGTGGGGCTTAACAACACCACTGAATAGTAAACGCACAATATCGGATTTGGATCGGCCTCGTCTGACCGATACCCGATCCGGCAAAAATTGCAGTATCGGAGCCGATACCGATACTGAGTATCGGATCGGTGCATCCCTAATTAGAATATGTAATAATATTAGAATATGTTGACTGTTGGGGACTAATGACGAGTCTTCAGTATCTCCAGTCCCAATACTAACATCATCCAGCTCCTCAGAACTGGATAGTTGCAGTACCGGGGCCTCAGCCTGGGCGGAAGAAACCGCAGTGCGTCCAAACAAAAACACTTTCAGACAATGATTCACACAGAGCGCTTGGTTCAGTCAATCAGAAGTTGGCGCTGTTATGATTCAGGTGTGCTTTATAGTTTCCTGGTCGATGACGTCACCCGCCTATGACGTTCCGTCTCGCCATTGGACTGATTCTACACGTGCTTCATGACGCAATCACGAGTGATGGGGGGGTAACGTAACATTCTCAATTTCCACTAGATATTTTCCTCTTCATCTCATCAGCAATTTAGATTTTTTGTCACGCTCTGCAGCAGCTGACCACTAAGGAGCGAATGTACAGTGACCTGACGAAACTGCCAAATTCAAACTGTGCTTTCGCCATATGGCTGGTGCTGAGCCAAAGACGGATTCGCTCAGCGCTTGTCATATATCACAACTATTCAGTGTTTTTAACCACATGTTTATTTTAGGTTTCAGAAATTTAAATACATATAATTTATAGCAAAAAAAATAAATGTATAGTTTGTAAAATACACAATGGTGTCAATGGAAGCAGCAATATCAATCCATTCAAATATATTTACTGACGTGTTCAGACACATCTTTAGTTTTATACAGCCCAGAATCTGTGAAAGTTTGATTTATTTACATTTCTGGTTGTCAAATTATGTAAAGACGGCTGATGCGTTTCAGTCAATTCTGTGTGTGTGTGTGTGTGTGTGTGTGTGTGTGTGTGTGTGTTACCTGTGTTTTCCAGGACCTCCAGTGTCCTTCAGCTCCTCTGATAGTTGGCACTCCACTCTCTGCACTCACTCCTGCTCCAGTGATGACGGCGATCTGACGCGCCTTAGAGAAAACCTCTCGAAACTCTGCCATATCTACACACACACACACACACCTGTATCATAGTTTACTTATATCATACGTTTATTCCTAACCCTACTAACTAGTATAGAAAACATTTAACTGAACGCGTACGTGACGTCACGCACCTGAGTGTGTCCGGGTGAGTTGATTGACAGCTGTCCATCTCCCGCAGTGAGCAGCTGCCCTCAACATCAGCTGATTCACCATCACTTAATCTGTCTGTCAAACACACACATTTATGTATAATACATCAATCTGTTTTCACAGTCACATCAGGAACGACTCTCACGTCATAAACTAAACAAAGTTCCTAAAAGTTTATTGATCCAAGTTAGCTTATTCTAGCGTTAAACACAACACTGAATCCAACAACAAACCGAATGTGTATATATTACAGGACGCAGTAAGACAGTTGAGCTGCACAGGAAAAACACTTGTTGATCCACAGACAAAATCAATAAATCAATCGTCATCACACCGCAGAAGAGCCTCATGTGAACGCATCAGATCTTTGACATCGAGCTGAATTTATCGACTGCTGCCCGTGATCCACATACAAATATACATTCGTAAGAAGAACTGACAACAACATAAATAATACCTTTATAAACGACACACGTGAAATGCGCTTTTCTGGCGTCCTACTACCGTAAACTACGTAAACATGTCGTAAAGTGTGAACACATGTCGCAAAGCGCGTCTGTTTCTATGGTGATGTTGAACTGCGGCCGAAGCGGACTGCGCTCTCTAGCGGAAAATCGCGAGACTGCAGAGTCAAACACGTGTTGTTGATGTGGCAACATAGGAACAACAATCACCATAATTATGACATAAAAAGTCAAAAACATTACATTCACACTTGTTTAATACTGTGAAAAAATAATAATAATAATGTAATTGTGTAAGATTACATTACTTTATAGCTTTTTTTTACTGTACTGTACCATTAGATTTTATTCAAGTTTGAATTTATTTTATTTTGTTTTTATTTTGAATTTATTTGAATTTAATTTGTTTTATTTTATTCATTTATTTTGATCAAATCTATCAATTCATTATTTATTTAAATACAATTTCATTTTAATTCATTTGTTTATTTAGTTAGTTTATCATTTTATTATCTTTTTTTTACACAGCTTTTCTTATTTTTTAAATGAAGTTTTCATCAAATGCATTTATTTTATTTCTTAAATATAAGGAATGCAAGAAGTGCGGGGTGTAACTTCGGGTCTAGGGATGCTTTCACTCATAAGGGGAAACAATCCAAGGCACTGTCGAGTATTAGTTTCAGAAAAATATAAAAAGCCTTTTTATAGAAAATCTAAAGAAAATTACACATATACAGAAAGATAATACAAATATAATTTCCCTCACCAAGCCTATCACTTGAAGCAAACATCCATCCCTTCTTAAATGTCCGCGTCAGCGAGCGCGTTGGGCAGTTTAGTGAAACTGACGCATATATAGCCTAGGCCATATCTAACGGCAGATGAAATAAAACCGTAAATCTTCATTATGAGTCATAACAGTTAAATAAATAATATAATTATTTAAATTATGTTTTATTTCTGATATAAATATTTAGATTAAATATGCCATTCATGGAAACACTTAAACTACATTAAATCATTACTGAGAAGTTACAACATTTTTTTTATATTCAATAAATATAAATATTTGTAGTGGATGCAATGCTTTTGGACACTTTTACTCAGGCATGCTGTGTTTTAATGTTTTAACTACAGAGATAATTGCTTATCATGATAATAGCAGATTGTCTGAGAAAATAGTTTCGAGCAAATAATGCACAACAAGGTCTAGCCTATCTGTTCCCATTAAAAATATATATCAATTAAAAATACTATTGGGCCAGTGGAAAAGATTGAAGACAACTCTCTCTGAAATGTATTTTACACTATTTGATTTTTTTATTCAAAAACAAGGCAATAGTTACTAAATTATTTTTATCAATGTAATGTGACGAACATCCGTATCTCATATTTTACTAATGTCTTGTAACGTTAAACATGTTATCACGTGGATGAATAATCATATGCAAATGATATGCAGATGAGGATATGCGCAGTAAAACGAGGAGTTGTAAGTTCATATCAAGCGGCAACCTCCCCGTCTCTCTCTTGAAACCAACACGGAAGTGAATTAAACTGCAATTCATCGACTTGCCGCTTGAGGCAGGCTGCAAAAGTGAGTCAAATCTGTATCTCCCCCATGTTAAAATCCCCAACTTTACACCAGAAAAAAATATGTTTACAACCTGGAGCAAAAAGTGGTTTTGGTCTATATAGCTAATTTTGCCCTTCATGACAACTGTGAGGGGGGTGAATTTTTTTACAACTCATCCGTTTAAATTATATTAAGCCTTAAAGTTCTGCATAATTAAGGGCGTGGCCAATTGAGTGACTGGTGGATTGAGGCTGCTGTAACTGCTAGCCGACGTTTGTCTATCTGTTAATGTCACCCCTCAGCTAATTCCAGCAGCTGCTGTACTTGCCATCTCTGCAGTGTTTGTGCTTTTTTCGGGATTATTTCATACAATTTAATACACACATTATACCTTTGCCCACGCCGTTGGATCCCGTCGTTGTCGAGTATGGAGAGAACAACCAGCGCTGTATTTCCAGTTGTTTTCCTCGCATGCACTATAGTGCAGCAGATTAATGGCATATTTCAAGAGAATCGTTCAAATTGGTATAGAAGCATGAAATTTGCCACATATACTCTCCAAGGGTCATTTTTTGGGAAAAAGGCGTTGGCCACCCAAAAATTCAACATGGCGGCCATTTTTTCAAGATGGCCGCTATTTCTGTCAAATGCTCATTATGTCAATCGTTCAAACAGTGATATCATGTAGGCATAACATTTTGTGAAAATACTCTCTTCAGAATGTTTTTTGGGAAAACAGTGCTTGTCCCACAAAAATTCAAGATGGCAACCATTTTTTAAGATGGCCGCCATTTTTCTTGAATCCTTACATATTTTTTTCAAATGGTGATGCTATCATGAAATTTGGTACAATTATTCTTCAAGGAACATTATCATGGAAAAAGGTTTGTGCCACTCAAAAATTCAAGATGGCGACCATTTTCAAGATGGCCATGGAATGTACATTTCCAGAAGAAAATGTGAGTGGGTGCTTGCAGTGGCAAAACTCGCAACTCGGTTGCTAGGGTGTGGTACATGATTGCATACGAGCCAACAAACATGTCTGTACGATGTTCTGGTGCTGAGATATGGCTTATTCATGTGTTCAGGTGGTTGCTAGGTGGTTGCTAGAGTGTTCTGGGTCGTTGCTATGGTGTTGGTAGGCGGTTGCTAGGGTATTCTGGGTGGTTGCTATGGTGTTGCTATGCGGTTGCTAGGGTATTTTGTGGTTGCTAGGTCATTGCTAGGCAGTTGCTTGAGTATTCTGAGTGGTTGCTAGGGTGATGATAGGTGGTTGCTAGTGTGTTCTGGGGGGGTTGCTAGGCGGTTGCTAGGGTGTTGCTAGGGTATTCTGGGTGGTTGCTGTGGTGTTACTAGGTGGTTAGTAGTTGTCACAGATGGTCACTATTGGAGTTCTTAGCATTTTCTTGGCATGATTTAGCACTTACCTAATCGCTATTAGCATGTAGCTGTTCACAGCTAGCATGTGTAGCATGTTGGAACTCCTGTTTGCTAGCATGAGTCAAAAGAGCCAACCACCATCTCTATACGATGTTCTGATGCAGAGATATGTTGCCGTGCAAAGGCAAAAGACCGTAACTTCGTTTTTGGTTGAAAATGAGTTATTGATATTTTTGGCACATTTTTGGCCTGTGTACTTACAGCTGCCATCAGTCCCTGTAACTTCTGATGTCCTCAGAGCCTTGTCCTGCACTAATGCGGTCAGATAGTATGCTCTTAACCCGCTCCATCGACAAACGTGTGATATCGATCGTGAAGGATATATGCAGAGTTGACAGAAAAGTGTTACACATGCCGTAGCAGGTGAATACAACAAAGAACTAAAGCCCCGCCTCACCCAGTTCGGGTACCGGACCTGGTTGAAACAATCATGGCAGAGTGCCAAAACTTCACCGGCGCCTTCAGCACCGCCCTGAACACGGTCGAGCCAACGCAGGACTAATACATCACAGGGAATGATAATAATGAAGCAACAAGGGTATATTGGTGCATACAACATAATGAAGCAAGTGCTGGTGCATACAACATCAGTCCAGCTCAGCTGTTACAAGCAGGTTATACAATCACAGCATCCGGAATAAATCCGTGGGACGAGCGAAGTGCACAAGCACAATAATAGGGCAGACAGGCATACTGAAAAGACGCAGAACACAGAAGGTTGTGCTATAAATGCATTATCTGTCTAGGTAGTCCAGAACGCGCTCCCTACTGAGTCTCAAGGGGGAAAGCACTGCATAGGCTACTTTTCGTGAACGGACGAGGAGCGTGACACCTTGAACACAAATCTTGGTAAGCATCTGTGAAAGTATGCGTCTTTCAGATCCACCGCTATAAACCAGTCTCCGGGTCGAATGTGCGCGAGGATCTGTTTTATTGTGATCATTTTGAACGCGTGTTTAGCAAGTCTTATGCCACTCAGTACCACTTGAAGATAGCCTACTCTTTACCGCTACGGAAGTATTTTGTCATGTCTAATGAATTAATAGGACCACCAGAATGCAACCAAAGCACAATAAGTAGATGGCTATAAGTAATTGTAAATCATTAAAAATAAATGCCATGATCACTAGATTTTACACAGGTGTTACTATAATGATTTTGTTAATGGTGATCAGCAACCAAATATGGATAATGTGGAAGTTACTGTCTTTTGCCTTGGCATGACTTCTCACTTTTTGCTGACAATACAAAGGCAGAGTACAGTAACTTTAAAATAGTGGTCAAAAGTCAAGTTTGAGTTCAAGATTTTTTTATGTAGATAAATTTCATTACTTAAACATCTAATTGCCAGATTTCCAGTGTCCTACCTATAATTAATTTGGCGGGACAACTAAAAATCTTTAAAGTCTTTTTCTTAGTTCCACACTCTAGCGAGTTAAGGTCTTTTGCCTTTGTAGGGCAGTATAGGTCTTGCAAAATGGTAGCTAGGGTACTCTCTTTGGTTGCTAGGGAGTGGCTTGGCAGCTGCCAATCATGAAACTCTAAAGGCTGCGTGTCACTATGAATGATATAAACCAACTCCCATGTCTCTGTGACATTCAGAATGGAAGAAATACCTCTTTGGATTTTGGTTGCTAAGGTGCTCAACAATGGTTGCTAGGGAGGGGCTAGAAGTGTTCAGGTAATTCATGATTAAATGTTTGCTGCCCCGGGTAAAACGAGACCACACTCATGTTTCTATGATACTTATATCCAGAGATATCCATTTTATCTCTTTCAATGGAAGACAATGGAACTTGTTGCTAGGTGCTGTAAATGGTTGCTAGGGCGTGGCTTAATAGCTTCACAGTGATCCTGAGAGACTGATTGGTCGTCTGAGTAAAATGAGCCCGTCCCCTTGTCTCTATGACACTGTGATCCAGAGCTATGTTCAATACAAAATCCCTATGCAATGTGTATGACTGCCCATTTCTGTCAGGGTTCTGTCACTTCTGTCTGGTCTTATCTTAGTTGGTGACAGAGGTCTGACATTCCCGGTTTGTCATGTTCTTGTGTTCTAGTTCTGTTTATTGTGAGCACATGGCTTGTCATGTGTTTCCTTTGTGCCATGTGCTCTCCTGTCTATTGTCAGCCCCTCCCATCTCATTACCTGTTAATTGTATTACCTGTATGTTACCTGTATCACCTGTCTTGCTTGTTACCTTCTGTCATTTGTTCCCTATTTAGTCTCCTTGTGTTTGCAGTCGTGTGTTGGTTCGTTATTATCTGTTTCCCTTGTGTTTCCTGTGTCTGCCTGATAGCTCTCTGGTTTTCCCCTACGGGGCAGTTTTGGTTTTCAGTTTTCATGTTGTTTTGTAGTCTTTTAATTAAACTTACCTTCCTGCACTTGAATCCTCGGCTTCCTTATTTTCCTCATCACGTGACAGAACGAACCAACCATTATGAGGATTTTAGCGGAAGGTTTCAGACCAGCCACCAGTCTTACCAACTTCATGGCCACAATATGAACGTATCATGAAGTTTACCTCCTTGTGTGCTCTTCGCCAGAAGGGAACTAAGGTGAGAGACTTTCCCCCGACGTTCAGCTCCGCTGCAGAGGGGCTGGAGCTGGGTGAGATGGCTCTCAAAGATCTCTTTAAATTCGCCCTTGACGAGCCCGTCGATGTCATGGATATGGCGGTGATGGAGAGCTTGGACTTCTGGAATTTCATAAACACCCTGGATCCACAAAGAGACCTTCCAGTGTGGCAAACTGCAGCGGTCTCAGAGGTGGCCGTGGTCGTTCAGGAGGCAGTCCCCGAACAGCCCACTGTCGTCCCAGAGGCGGTCCTCGAACAGCCCGCTGTCGTCCCTGAGGCCGTCCCCGAGCGACCCGCTGGCATCCCTAACCCGGTGGTCCGGGAGGACTCAACGTCGGGGGTCTCAAGTCCGGTGGTGGCCAAAGAGGCTGCAGCATCACCGCGACCTCGCAAACGGCAGAGGAGGAAGACTATTCCGGAGCCTACCATTCCCATCATCAGTCCTGCCATGGCCAAGAGAGCGGTCTTTTCGTTCTATGCATTGGCGGTGTTGCATGCATGGAAGAAGCACATGGTGTCTGCCGATCCAGAGACTGCTCACGTCACGTCTGCCGATCCAGAGACTGCTCACGTCACATCTGCCGATCCAGGGACCGTTCACGTCACGTCTGCCGATCCAGGGAACGTTCACGTCACGTCTGCCGATCCAGGGACCGTTCACGTCACGTCTGCCGATCCAGGGACCGTTCACATCACGTCTGCCGATCCAGTGTCTCCGGACAAGATGGCCGCCACCGAGCCTGTGTCTGTTCCTGTACCTGAGCCGGTGTCTGTTCCTGTGCCTGAGCCGGTGTCTGTTCCTGAGCCGGTGTCTGTGTCTGTTCCTGTGCCTGAGCCGGTGTCTTTTCCTGTGCCTGAGCCAGGACGGAGCACAGGGTCTGTTCCTGTTCCTCCGCCATGGCCGCCTGATGGACTGTCGTCTCCGCCCTGGCCGCCCGATGGACTGTCGTCTCCGTCCTGGCCGCCCGATGGACTGTCGTCTCCGTCCTGGCCGCCCGATGGACTGTCGTCTCCGCCCTGGCCGCCCGATGGGTCGTCTGCTTCACCCTGGCCGCCCGATGAGTGGTCTGCTTCGCCATGGCCGCCCGAAGGGCCTGCTCCGCCCTGGTAACCTACACAGCCTGCACCACCCTGGACCTCAGCCAGGACTCCTGATAGGCCTGAACCTCCCTGGCTCAACCCTCCCGTCCCTCCCTGGCTCAACCCTCCCGTCCCTCCCTGGTCAATGCTTGGGACTTGATTGACTTTCATTTTTGATTCTGTTTTGGCTCCCCTTTTCCCCCTTCTTGGTCTCTGTTTTTGGTGTATCTGACTTGTCTGCTGTGGTGTTGGGTTGTGTATGTTTTTGTTCCCGTCTCGGTTTTATGTCTCTCTTTAGGGACGCCACATGGCGTCCCTTTAGAGGGGGGGTAATGTCAGGGTTCTGTCACTTCTGTCTGGTCTTATCTTAGTTGGTGACAGGTCTGACATTCCCGGTTTGTCATGTTCTTGTGTTCTAGTTCTGTTTATTGTGAGCACATGGCCAGGGGCGCGGCTAGAAATGTTGGGCCCTATGAAAGAATATGAGGTTGGGCCCCCTACCGCACCCATTCCTATAATAAAATCGATCTCTGGGGGCCCCAAAAGTGTGTGGGCCCTTAGAATCGTCCTAACTTTTCCCCCCTTAGCGGCGCCCCTGCACATGGCTTGTCATGTGTTTCCTTTGTGCCATGTGCTCTCCTGTCTATTGTCAGCCCCTCCCATCTCGTTACCTGTTAATTGTATTATCTCCCTCACCTGTCTTGCTTGTTACCTTCTGTCATTTGTTCCCTATTTAGTCTCCTTGTGTTTGCAGTCCTGTGTTGGTTCGTTATTATCTGTTTCCCTTGTGTTTCCTGTGTCTGCCTAATAGCTCTCTGGTTTTCCCCTACGGGGCAGTTTTGGTTTTCAGTTTTCATGTTGTTTTGTAGTCATTTAATTAAACTTACCTTCCTGCACTTGAATCCTCGTCTGCCTTATTTTCCTCATCACGTGACAATTTCATGGGCCGTCCTACACCATAGTAAGTCAATGGGGCAACTTTGGGCAGCTCCTGCCCCCCAGGGGTGCAACTTTTACCCCATTGTGAGGTATGTTCTTACAGAGCCTGCCAGCCTCTTCAAATGTGGTAACCGCACGTTTCTGCGAAATCCTCCCTCGGAGCTATGAATCGTCAAAGTTTGTCGTAATGTTAAGTCTATGGGATTTTTCGGCCGCTTTTTCGCCCCTGGGGCGAACATCGTACCCCCGATCACTTATAAAAGTCATAGCACACCATTTCCGAATAATCCGCACGATTTGATGCCTCATTCGTGGGTCTGTGACAAAAGCTGCGGGAGGAGATGCGAGTTGGGGACAAAAGTTGGGGCTTTGCCTTTGGCAATGGCGGGCATCTTGAAAATTGGCCGCCACATTGAATTTTTGAGTGGCCAACGCCTTTTTCCAAAATAGTGGCCCTTAGAGAGTATCTGTGCCAAATTTCATGCTTCTATACCAAAGTGAACGATTTTTTTACTAATCTGCTGCACTACTAATGGATGTCTGACAGTTTCGTTGCTTTTTGGAGTATACAGGCTACACTCGTTACGCGGTACCATTGCTCTCACGGAACAGATATGCTTATTTAACTTTTAAGTGTTAAATAAAAAGTATTTTTCTCTCCGTCCATGCAATAGATGCACACCCTTGAATGAGCGCGGATTTCTAGTACATTTACTTGAACTTCTGAGGTAATATTTTTGGTTTAACCCATTTGAGAAATTGGCGGCCAAAATCAGATTTTAAAATTGACTGAACTGAATAAAGCTCTTTACGAACTTGACGTGCGATGCCGTGCTGACTGACATGTATGCGCATGAATCACTGTCACATGCACAAGCTCAGAGAAATATTGCAAGTTACTGCATGATAATAATTTTTTAACTAGCAGAATAATAATGCATCATGATACACATAGTCTCACTTTTAGTTACGTCTTTTAATTATTATAGTATTTCGGAGGGCAAAAACATGAACTTTAACTATTGGCTTTACTTCTACATTCAGCTGTCACTTTAACGGGAGGCCAGTAGCATAGCATTAGCACCTCAGCTCCACCCACGTCCCGCCTCTTTGCCCATTTTCTTTTATCCGGGAGTGACGAGAGATGACGCGCTGCCAAGATGGCGACGGTTGGCCCCGCCCACTTTAGGCTTCAAAAACGCTCTTCAGAAACCTACGGGTGACGTCACGGACACTACGTCCATATTTTTTTTACAGTCTATGGTTCATATATGGTTATTTCGGGGTGGAGACGCGTGTGAACACAATCTTCCTCTGACTGGGGTTTATAAAGTTAATTTAGCGCAGGTTCTGCCGTACGCACGGTTTTATAAGTCTGAATTGTTTTTTTGTTTTTTTTTGCGTAGCCTATGCCATTTTGACAACACTTTTAGTAAGGATCCTGCAGTTTCATAAATGAGGCCCCAGGTCATGCGGCACAGGACAAACAGAAGAGAGAAAGTTCAAATATAACAAAGAAAATATATCTCACCAATAACATGACTAAACCAAGCAATATATTGTTTGTCCGGTGCCGTCGTGTGATTAACTGATTGCTGTTTAAAAGCAGTAGAGCTCTGATTGTGTTTGTCACACACACCCTGGTGAAGGCTTATTGGCCGCAACCTGTTTTTAAAATCTAATTAAGCCATGGAATAATAAAGGCTTTTTATATTTTTCTAAAAACTAATACTTGAGTGCCTTGAATTGTTTTTTTGTTATGCATTTATTTTAATCTAATTTTATTTATTTAATAATTTTCATTTATTTATTTTATTCAGGTATTTATTTAAAAACTATTTTATTTATTTAACCAATTTATCATTTCCATATTCAATCCAATATATTATTTATTTATTTAAGTAAGTTTCTTTTTTTTTATTAAAATGTATTTAACTATTTAGAATTTTTCTAGTTCTATGACGCTGGTCACGTGATACCAGGTTATTCAACGGCTCTGCATGATATTTGTTGCTTTTCAAAGCGCGGGTTGGGATTGACTAATCACGCGGTGGCAATCGCAGAATAACTTTTTTTATTTATTTATGTATTTTTAATAACAACAATAATAATTGCATGTATAGTAATGGGATTGATTTATATTTGTAAGTGAGTTTCCAGTCCTCGAAATGATCACATGATCATATATTCCAACACAAAGCTCGACGCTGACGGTGTGTGTGCGTGTGTTCGCTCTCGAGCGCCTGCTGGAGGAACAGCGCGTGACGTGCGTCTCGGTGTAGCAGACAGCAGCAGCAGCTCGAGCTCTAGCTCGGTGTGAGTGTGTGTGTGTGTCCGCAGATGGAGGGCGATGGACGCCGAGCGCCGCTGCTCCGCCACACCGGGAGATCCGTCAGCCTCCGCACAGGTACAGACCCCGAACAGCAGCAGAGCACACGCCCGTGCCCGACACTGTCTGTGGCGTTTACCTCAGAGGTGTTGCTCAGCAGCAGCACCAGCATCTCGTGTTGCCATGGTGACCCGCCATAGTTTTCAGCTGAGTCAGCGCTAACGAGAGAGAGCGCGAGGCGAGCGAGCGCGGGAACTGTACTGATGCTGCAGTAGATATATATCGAGATAGAGTTATCAAGAGAGATTGTGTGTGTGTGTGTGTGTGTGTGTGTGTGTGTTTGGCTCGGGTTGATGAGTAAAGGCGTGATATGAGATGCAGTGTGTGTGTGTGTATGTGTGTGTGGCTCGGGTTGATGAGTAAAGGCGTGATATGAGATGCAGTGTGTGTGTGTGTGTGTGTGTGTGTGTGTGTGTGCAGGTCGTCAGCTGTGCAGTAGTGCAGCTGATCTAGTGCACTGACAGCTACACACACCCTGCGGATAATCTCACTCAGGTGAGAAAACATCAAGACAATTTCTTTTAAAAAATTAGTTTCCTTTGAAATACGACAATACTTTATCATGGATAAATAATATGCATTTTATATATGCAAATAACATTCAGAAACTGTATTTTAAATTAATAAGAATCATTAACCCTCCATGCTCCATGCATCGTGGTAAAAAATGACCAGTTTATTATAATTATTATTTAAATTAAATGAATGTACTGTATTTTAGATCAATAATGTTTTTGATTTAAGATTTTGTATTTTTAGGGGATTCAGGGTACTAAATTATAATTATGAAATATATATATTTTAGAAAAATGAAAATGAATTTTCCATAAATCGGTCATATCTTGAATGCTTTTTGATCACAGACTGAAGTTTGATCTCTTTTTAAAAGAGGCACTTGACAAATTATTGCTGAAGTGAAAAAGTTTTTTTTTTAAAGTGAACAAAAAATATAGGATTTTACACTTATTGTTGTGAAAATTGCACAAAAATACCGTTTTAAATTTTTTAATGAAATATATAATTTCAAGACGAGAGAGAAAAAAACAGTGTTCAGAATTTGAGGTTGATATCTCAAAAAATGAGCTTTCAGTGAAATGTTGTTTGGCTGCAGTACCAAACGCTTCCACTAGATGCAATTCGTCTCCCATTCATTTCCTATGTATTTTTAGCACCATTTAACATGTTCAAATCATGTTGATGTATGTTTTTTGTACCATTCTGATTAAGGGGGAAAAAAAATTCAGTCATAAATTACTGAGGAGCACCAGAGGGTTAATAAATACAGATGCAAAAAGTGAACTGACATTTCTGTATTATGACTGATTTTATTAGACAAGCACATTCTCTCTCTTAAACTGTAAGCGAGTGTAAACGTCAGCATTAGCTGGGATCTCTGTAATAACTGCATGAGATTCGAAATGCACATCTAAATCTACATAATAATTTTAAAAATTAATTTACACTTTAAACTCTTTTGCATTCTCTAATTACAGGGTTCCTATGCAGTTGGGAAAGGTATGGAAAAAAAAAGAAATCAGAGTATGGAAAAATATTTGTGTTTCCAGACTATTGACCCTTTTCAGTTTTCTAAAAAATAAAAATGTCTGTAAGTAATTGTAGGCCTATCACACGGGCTTAAAAATGTAAATTTCTAGATTTTAATCTATTCTCAATTTTATAACCAATATCAATTCTTAAATCCCAAGTAGGGCTGGGCGATAAATCGATTTTATCGATTAACTTGATTGTGTATACGTCGATTTATTTGAACTAAAATCGGTTTTCTCTTTAACATCCGGCGACGCTCCCGTCTGGGCTCCCGTAGTCCTGAACGGGCTCAGCGCTTCCCATAGAGAGAGATACACAAACAACATGGCAGATGAACAAGACCGCAGCAGCACAAGCACACCCGCCGAAAACATTTACAAACTGAATCCGCAGGGCTGACAACTCTCACGAATTCACTGTGAGACACGCAATTGTCACTTTTTACACGCTCTCACGCCACATCCATTTTCTCACAGTGCTGGCAGTGGTCAGCATCTTGAATGGCAACACTTTTATGTATGCATTCAGACGTCTAATTAGGTCTAAGATGAGTCGGAGACCACCATCTTTTATGGGCACGAGGAAATAGTTAGAATAAAACCCAGTGTGCTGTTCGTTGGGTTGTAGCTGAGCAATTGCCTTCTTCCTCAAAAGGGTTGCTATTTCTTTGGATAAAATCTTTGCCTGGACTGAGTCCTTGACAGCAGTTAAGTGGATACCTGAAAACATAGGAGGTCGTTGCCGGAACTGGATTCTGTATCCGTCTTTATCGTAGGGAGTACCCAACGATCTGAGATTTTCTTCTCCCAGCTGGGAACAGATCCCGGCAGCTCCTCCAGGACTGATACGCAGTTCCCCCATAGGGGCCTGAGCACATGGGGTTCTGCTTCTGTTGTGGTGCATCTCTTACTGAAGTACGAGACCGAGCCATTTGTGAATGTCGTGGTGCTTGTCTGGCACTTCGGCTGTTATCAAACCTCAGAGATTGATTATTTTTTCTTCTGTCGAACTCCCATGGTCCTGGCTGACTAAAATGAGGAGGATGAGGGTGCAGACAGCCTCGATACGACTGCCTAGTTGCCTTAGCAGGACCAAACGTGCGTTGCACTGATTCTCTTCTACGCCGCGCTTGCTCTGCTTTACCGAGTGTCGACTAAGGCCTCGTTTACACTGCAGGTCTTGATGCCCAATTCTGATTTGTTGCCTATATCCGATTTTTTTTGACCGTCTGTTTACACATGCTTTCAATTGACCGTTCGCAAAAGCCACGCCCCCTTGTTATTGTTACTACGCCCGTCAAACAAATGGTCAAACACGACCAGTGCCACAGATTGCCATGACGGGAAGAGGTATACCCGTGCGTGTCAGTGACCTTTTTTGGAGCAATACCTCCGCGATATCCTCCAGATCGAGGCAAAAGGGGTTACGGTATGCAGTGGAGGGATATATTAAAAATATGCAATGAAGGAGACACGACTACTATCGAGGCTAATGCTTATACAGTCTCAAGCGAAATCTGAGAAACCCCATGACCTGTACCTCAAATGCAACCAGTACAGCCTTGAAGAAGATTTTATAAGCTGGTTCAGTGGCTAATTGTTTGGAGTTAGAAATGTATAACTATATTTAGTAATTTTGCCTCAGATACAGGATTATACATTCGCTTTAACAAGCAGGTTGTTCATTACCACGGCATCCGCTTGCGTGTCATGCTGAATGCGATTTTCGTGCTAACCCTCGGGTTAACCTTTCGGGTTAAAAGTAACTATACATGGATGCAGATAACCATACATTATCCAAGGTTATTTCTATTCGTTACGATATTGATATATGAACTGATGTTGTCAAGTAAGCTTCATGCTTTCCCCGTTGCGAACGTGCACTCCTCTAAGCTGTAGCCTACGGGTGCTGCACTGCTAGTGACTGCTGCTCATTTCCCCCCGATAATATCAGGTTAACAACAACCCTTTAGAAAACATAATTCCTTTGTGGATCCTCTTGATCTGCTTTCTCCGCTTTCTCCATGTTTCTTTGACTAATCTCAGTGTCTCAGTCTCACGCACGCTGCACGCGAGTTTACCATGTTCGACACATTTAACTGGGAGTGGGGGGGCCGTCCACACTGTTTTTATCCATTGTAGGCACCGCTCACGTTGTGTTTTCGGCTTTGGAAACGGAAAGAACACAACTCCTCCAGACAATCTCTCGGGGTATCTAGTGTCCGATTTACAAACGCCGTGGGCGCACCGCTTCACCATCTGGCTTGGAGTCAATGTTTGACGGACCTGCTCACATAGTAACGGTTGCTATGATGTGTGATTGGACAATGGCCGTTTTGGGGGAGGGGCCGGCGAAAGGTCAATTGTGACCCATTTCCAATTCATGTGTTTACACTTGACATACTATCTGAAACTTCGCGCATGCTTAAAGGGTTTTTTTGCACAGATGGACGAACGTGAAATAAGCTTGATGCTAGCTCTGCGATATATGCGAAGTTCGCCAAACATCACCATGATTTTGAAGTGGACGAGGATGAAAAGGGCCATCATTGCAGCTGCGCATGTGCTTCAGTTATTGTGTGCGAGAGAGATCTCAGGAATGCTGGGAACATACAACATAATCTCATGAAAGTGCGTATCTATACCATTTTATTTCTCGTGCCATTTATACACCAACAATTGTTTTTGCGCTCTGTAAACCCCTTGTGTAGGATTAGGGGTGTGTGGAGTGCGTGTGTATTACATGCCATAAACTACATGCACGCGAAAACTGCGTATCATATGCACGCAAAAACTATTTTTGCCGTAAATGGCACGAGAAATAAAATTTGTGCTATAGACATACTTTTATGAGATCGTGGTGGGCTTTAACGAGGAGCAGTGGGTCTATGGCATAATGAGCAAGCTAACCTTCGCAGGACACGACATTTCGCAGATGCGCGTCGGGGTTTCTCTTGTCATTAAACCGCGGAGACGTAGCCTAATGCCTCAGAAAATCCGATCTGCCTGTTTACATGACAGTCGCATTGGCACATATCGGATTTATTTCCACATATGACCCAGGCCTGAAACCGATTTCGAAATATCCGAATGCATGCGTTTTTTCCGTTTACACTGTCATAGAACACATCCGATCTGTGTCACATATGAGCAAAACATCTGAATTGGGTCACATTTCACCGACAGTGTAAACGAGGCCTAAGAGTCTGTATGAAACACACGGCCTGGTGTGAGAGGCATGTAGGTCAGTTCCTTCCTGATAGTATCAGGCAGGGAGGTCTGCACTAACCAAATCTGTCTATGAGAAAGTATTGCAGATGACATAGAAGCCCCAATGTCTCTAGTAAGATGGGCGTGCGTAACCAGGGATGCATCGACCAGCTACATAATGTCCTGATCCTCCGGATTTATACGTTTCCGTAAAGAAGCCAGAATTATGGCTAAGGCATTACCAGATCGGGCTGCGCGTGTGTCTTCTCACACTCTTTCTGGGGACAGCGTGGGTCATCAGTCACCCGGTCTACCCAAGACCCAAGGGTGTTAAACATGCCATTTCACGCTCCACCGCTGGCATACCTCCCATGCCCGTTTCTGCAGCATATTGTATATTAGCAAAATATCTGCAACCGGCATTGAACTGGGGTGCAGCTTTGGGGTTATTCCAAGCTTTGCTTAGCATTTGTGAATAGTCCTCAGTAACAGGGATCGAAACAGACGTTGGGACTGGGAGACCCCAGCCCACACTCCTTGCACCACTGATGCCGTTGATGCCTCAGCCGGTGTTTCCAGACCTACAATTCTTGCAGCGCTAAGAGTCCTGGTAAGAATGTCAGGTTGTGTACTGTCTCTATCATTAGCAGAAGACCTGGACTCTGGATCTTCCTCACCCACATCCTGATCATTACTACCAAAGAGAGAGTCATGAGCCTGGAGAGAAATAGTGTCAGGAATGTTACCTCTTCCCCCCTGATTTGGAGGGATCTCGTCTTCAGAGACAACAGATGGAAGTGCATGCTGTTGTGTGTTTAATAGGGATGTGCATCTCCATAACTGAGGCCGATGCGATGCGCATCTCGATGCATAGCCAACGATACGATACATTAAAGATACATATAAGCAGCTACCGATGCGATGCAATACGATTCACTACTATTACGATGCGATCGATTTTTAATCGATTCAACGCGATGCTATTCAATGTAATGCATACAATGCAATGGAGACAAATATGATGCTATACAGCAAATCATAAAGTAGCTTAAGTGCCATCTGACTTTTAACACATGGCTCTTTCACAAACAAAAGATTTGGTTTCACAAAACCAAAAGATTAAATAAAAACAGACATTTTTTCCTGTCCTGTCTCCAGTTACACTTTTAACAGCTCACACATTTAACAGTGAACAAATGTAAGGATGCTCAGGGATAAACAATGAATAATTGTTCCCTAACTTGCCAGCAGGCTAATGTGATTTCAGCAGGTAAGTTAGGCTAACTCCGTGAGCAGATGCTGTTTTAACATCAACAATAATAAATAAATAAAAAAACTTTTCTCAAACAGGTCTTTCATAACTGTATGAAAAAAATACTGTATGAAATGTAAAAAAAAAAAAAATATATATATATATATGAAAAACATTTACATTTATTAATTGAGCAGTCACTTTTATCCAAAGCGAATGAGAACAATATAAGCAGTGAAACCAACAATACGCTCTGCTGCACTCACGCTGTGTCGCGCTTCAAGTGTGTTGTTCAATTACTAGTAAAGTTACTGCCTGTATATTTTATAGCGGCGCGACATATTTTACAAATTGCAGTTTCCAAAAAAAAAAAGTGTTTCCAAACACTGGATTTATGATTATTTGGTGGAAGATCTCTGCCATGTAGATCTGTTCTAGGCATGTGACTCTCAGGACACGCCTCGGTCTCCTAGTGTTGTGAAACGCCATATTCACGTAGCAGCACAGCAGTGGTGTTGAGAGAACGCGCTTGAGCAACAGTTCAGAAAGGAGAATCTAACAGTTACATAATAAAATATTGGTCACTTTCTAAATAGTAAAAGTATAGCGCATCTACTAATAATTATATATGAATAAATAGTTCTTTACCGATGCAGATATGTTAAAAACGATGTATCGCGATACAAATGCCAACTTGTATCCGATACACACTTATTTAAATCGATGCATCGCATCGTTAGTTTTCATGCCGATGCACCGATGCGAATCCGTGAATCTTACCATCCCTAGTGTTTAACCCATATTCTGGGGCCTACAATGATCCATCTTGCCAGCCAAATCCCGTAAAGTTGCCAGAATTAGCATCTGGGTATCAGCTTGAGGGTCTGAAGCCCTTGACCTTCCTCCATCAGAACAGCTAGGTCCATCATGGAATTGTAAGGAATCCAGTGTTATTTTACATTTGAATAGGCTACTGTATTCAGTTTCTGTTGTATTTCTGAATTAAGATCTACCCAAAAACTTTTCTCTTTATTTCTATCCCCCCAACTCCCATCTCAAATTAAAAAATCCCCCCCCATAAGAATCACCTAGATACAAACATCAAATGCTCTGGAATAATGAGAGAAGATGCAATACCTTGACATTATAAAATACATGAGGATAAGTGTTTTGCTTACTTCACATCACAGGCTAATCTGGGTTACAGAATAACCCAGCCTCTCGGTGCATTTCATTATATATAGACAGACCTTCTTTCACATGGAAACATCTGCTAACAATGGGAATCTGCATTCAGAGTTACACCTTTAAGAGCAGGAGACCATTTTCCTGGGAGACACACACACTCCTCTGTGTGCAAGTTATCTCTAAACTCTTATAAACTTGTGTTTTACTTCTTTGAGAATGAGATCTTTGTACCAGTCGCACTGAGACATTTAAAATGATATCAAACATGTGTAATACTGTATGATAATTATTTTGTGTGAATTTCAGGTGATCTCAGCATGATAGAAAGAGGGAATGAGGGGTGAAGGGGAAAGATGTAGATTAGGATTGCTTAGGTGAGATTTGCGTCTCAAATGATGGCTCCAGTTTCACAAGAGAGGGTTCAAATGTTAATTCCCAGCTCAAGTATTACAGTTTAAAATGTACAGTTTTTTAATGTTTTAAAAAATATTTTTTCTTGGTTAAGTGAACACACGGATTATAGGGTGATACATGTGACTGATGTTCATTATTTCCCTCTAAAAGCAACGTTCATGGATCAGTGCCCGTAAAGCAACCAAATATTCAAATATCATAATGTGCACAGCGTAAAAGATGAAGTCTTTTCAACCTCACAGTATCATTATTTCTGCCTTACAATCATTCATATTAATCACAGAAGTACTGGGATAAAAGTTTATAGTTCGGATATAAACACTGATGTCTACGGTAACGATCAAAATACAGTAAATCAGCTTTTGAAATTTACTTGATGCTTTAAATAAAGATTGTGTGATTACATCGTTACACCAGTAGGTGGAGACAAGTGACTGTTAAACATGTGTTTGTCATTGAATCATTTACTCAAGAGATTCGATTAAAAACACTGATTCATCCAGTCAGGAAACAAGTCTTTATGAGTGAGTCATTGAATCATTCACTCAAAATGATAAAAAAAAAGAAACTTCATTGAAAATAATTTAACATTTTAAATAGACTGCAACACTTTAATTTAGTCAGAACCTCTAGTAAATGACATGTTAGTTTGTTTAGTTGTCTGTTCAGAATCGTGATAAATATATTTGAAAAATTGAATTTACCCAGAATTGTATGGAAGCATATAGGTAGCAATATTCAATTTGAAATGTAATGTGCAAAATGTAAAATGGCAATGCATTTCTGTATTTAAATTTACATTTTCCATTACATTTGTGCAATGTTTGGTGCATCATGAAAATTTAATTATATAATTTACATTTGCCATTTCATACACTAGTTTTAATAAGTTGAATACATATTTTACAAAAACACATGGCTGGTTTTCATTCACTAGTTTCTGGTGTGACACACTGTGGTGAATGAGACAGTCCACTAGATGTCGCTAATGTGCTTCATTGTGTCGTACTGATACAAACCTGTTAATGTTGGTCACTTTCACACGCTGCATCTACACACACACACACACGTATGGAAACACAGTTCAGTTGTTCCGCATCCTCCTCGCAAGCATTGAGTCTTTTAACCCGACAGTTATCGTCTCAACATGCATTATCGGAGATTCTCCTTCGCAACAGAAATCTGAGAGATTTGATAAAAACACTGTTAGATGAGATGAATGTGTAGTTCTGGTGCTTTTAATCATCCTCAGTTTAGACTAAAACTTTGAACAAAAGAGGAATAGAAGAAATACATGTGTTTAAGAGCAGTTTGAGAATAAACCAGCATGACCTGAGGAAAAACATTTGAGCAGCTTCACATTGGTTTCTTGTTTTCTAAAGAGAATTCAATATGTGCCATAGAGGAAATTTATATTCTCAACATGACCCAAAAATGAAGAGACCTTCATGTCAGAATGTTTTGCTAACGTTCCCAAAGGTTATGAAAATGTTATTTCTGAACGTTGAAGAATAATCTTTTTGTGCCAACATGATTAAAGCGCCGAACCTTTAATGGAGCGTTCTGTTAGCGTTCCTGGATGAACGTTTGTTTAACGCTGAGCCAGAACGTCCTCTGCCGCTGAATCTCAGATCTGTGAGGCTGGAAACGAGCTTCGGCACAGATTATAATGACATAACTCCCTCAGAGCCGCCGGCGCACATGGCAGAAATGAATGAGAGGATTTCTCTATCGCCCCACTTTAATATCTAGTTAAAGCAGCGTGAAGCGAGTCTGTGCGCCGCTGGACAGTGTGTTCGAGAAGCTGACGTCCTCATGATGGAAAGCCTACAGTTCACGTTCTTTAAATATCTTCACATTATGTGGGTACATCATTAATATCTAATTATTAGTGGTGTTAGTAGTTCAGTCAGTCATCTCTTAGTGCTGATAGTGATGTGCTGAAACCTGTCAAAGTCACCATGAAATCCAAGCGGGGCTATAACCTGTCACTCACATGAGATCCACCAATAGCAAACCACAACCATCCAATCAGTTCCTCACAAACACAATCAAGCCCCGCCCACATTTGTTCTTGTTCCAGAAGTTTCACTCTGATATACAGCACAATAGGGGAGAAAAGACTAAAACAACTTTCAAGTTTCATGCAGACTTTAAAGATGAGTGTGTGTTTGTGCTCCAGATGTTATTGATTCCTCAGATCGTGCTCGGGATGCACCGATATGAACATTTTGGCCAATACCAATGGCCGATAATTCCTTATATTTGAAAGCCGATAACCGATATATTGGCTGATAAATCTAAATCCAAATTTTTATATGATTTTTAAAAGCCTGATTACAAAAACTAAAGTCTCACCATTAAATCCATGTCCCAAACACACAATTATAATGTTCACAAGTAGCCGATATGACAGACTTGTTGCACTGAACTGTATTTTCCTTTACTAAAGTGATTTCAATAATATTTCAAGCTATTCAAATCCATCATGTTGAACAGTGTGCATCTGAAGTGTCTCAGCAGGAGGAAATTATACATTATTTATCGGCTTTAATATATCAGCCAAAATTGTATCGGGCCAATAAGGATAACATTAAAAATTAACATATATTGGCTGATAAAGATATGGTGACCGATATATGATGCATCCCTAGATCGTGTGTGTCAGAGACAGCAAAAAAAAATTAAGACTCAAAGGCCATAAAACTTCAGTAAAAATGGCATGGATTTATGAAATAAATAAAACATAAAATGGCAACATATCACTTAAAATAACTTTAAATGTCATTCCTATTTGATGGAGAGTGCAAGAGGTCTGTGACAGCCAATCAGAACGGCTCATTATTAATGATGTAGGTGGTACAGTACTGCATCCAATTTTTGTTTTGGCAAAGGAAAAAATATTATTAGAAGTCAAAGGAATGCTTGTAGTGGAAAAACAGGGCGCAATTATTAGGGCCGAGTGATAAAAAGATCTCAAAATTGGATTGAGATCAAATTTATGCCGGTAATGATGATAAGCTCTGGGCATTTTACTCGATATACATATATCTAACAGCAGAAATAAATGCAACAACAGCCTGTTAGTATACAGTTTTTGGCTTGCATGGCTAAGAGTTTCTGTCCTCATCCTGGAGAAGCTGGAAGTGTGATTTCAGTCCACCATATTGATCCGGCACCCCATTGTGTGTAATGAGCGCAGTTGAACTGAGTGACACATCACACAAACACAAAGTTGGGGTCGTACTTCTGAAACTTTGTGTACTTGCCACACATTGCATTGCATCTGTGGGTTGCAAACCCAAGGCATCGTTGAGGACAAAACCTGTTCTCTTGCTAAAAGTTCAGTAATGCTACAGTTATTGACGTCATATCTCCTCTGTCCAGATGAACAATCACTTCAAAAAGAAAAAAAACATCTGCCAATGGGGTCAGTTTTTCCTCTGAATTAAGTTTATTTTTCTGAACCCACTGACAGATTGTCTTGTTTTAAGCATAAACTCACTTAATATTGATACATTTTCAAACAAAACTTAATATCTCCAGCAGGGATATTTTAAAAGTCGCTGGCAGCGTTGATAAGTGGAGAAGTGTATTAATGCAGCCTGGAGATCTCCAAAACGGGGCGGAACAGTGTGTTTGCAGAGAGACTCCGCCCACACTCTCTTTTGATTGGCTGTGATTTCGGATTGATTTGGTTGTGAGTGCAGTGTGTTTGCAGAGAGACTCCGCCCACACTCTCTTCTGATTGGCTTTGATTTTGGATTGATTTGGTTGTGAGTGCAGTGTGTTTGCAAAGAGACTCCGCCCACACACTCTTCTGATTGGCTGTGATTTTGGATTGATTTGGTTGTGAGTGCAGTGTGTTTGCAGAGAGACTCCGCCCACACTCTCTTCTGATTGGCTTTGATTTTGGATTGATTTGGTTGTGAGTGCAGTGTGTTTGCAAAGAGACTCCGCCCACACACTCTTCTGATTGGCTGTGATTTTGGATTGATTTGGTTGTGAGTGCAGTGTGTTTGCAAAGAGACTCCGCCCACACTCTCTTCTGATTGGCTGTGATTTTGGATTGATTTGGTTGTGAGTGCAGTGTGTTTGCAGAGAGACTCCGCCCACACTCTCTTCTGATTGGCTTTGATTTTGGATTGATTTGGTTGTGAGTGCAGTGTGTTTGCAAAGAGACTCCGCCCACACACTCTTCTGATTGGCTGTGATTTTGGATTGATTTGGTTGTGAGTGCAGTGTGTTTGCAGAGAGACTCCGCCCACACTCTCTTCTGATTGGCTTTGATTTTGGATTGATTTGGTTGTGAGTGCAGTGTGTTTGCAAAGAGACTCCGCCCACACTCTCTTTTGATTGGCTGTGATTTTGGATTGATTTGGTTGTGAGTGCAGTGTGTTTGCAGAGAGACTCCGCCCACACTCTCTTTTGATTGGCTGTGATTTTGGATTGATTTGGTTGTGAGTGCAGTGTGTTTGCAAAGAGACTCCGCCCACACACTCTTCTGATTGGCTGTGATTTTGGATTGATTTGGTTGTGAGTGCAGTGTGTTTGCAAAGAGACTCCGCCCACACACTCTTCTGATTGGCTTTGATTTTGGATTGATTTGGTTGTGAGTGCAGTGTGTTTGCAGAGAGACTCCGCCCACACTCTCTTCTGATTGGCTTTGATTTTGGATTGATTTGGTTGTGAGTGCAGTGTGTTTGCAAAGAGACTCCGCCCACACTCTCTTTTGATTGGCTGTGATTTTGGATTGATTTGGTTGTGAGTGCAGTGTGTTTGCAGAGAGACTCCGCCCACACTCTCTTTTGATTGGCTGTGATTTTGGATTGATTTGGTTGTGAGTGCAGTGTGTTTGCAAAGAGACTCCGCCCACACACTCTTCTGATTGGCTGTGATTTTGGATTGATTTGGTTGTGAGTGCAGTGTGTTTGCAAAGAGACTCCGCCCACACACTCTTCTGATTGGCTGTGATTTTGGATTGATTTGGTTGTGAGTGCAGTGTGTTTGCAAAGAGACTCCGCCCACACTCTCTTTTGATTGGCTGTGATTTTGGATAAATTTGGTTGTGAGTGCAGTGTGTTTGCAGAGAGACTCCGCCCACACTCTCTTTTGATTGGCTGTGATTTTGGATAAATTTGGTTGTGAGTGCAGTGTGTTTGCAGAGAGACTCCGCCCACACACTCTTTTGATTGGCTGTGATTTTGGATAAATTTGGTTGTGAGTGCAGTGTGTTTGCAGAGAGACTCCGCCCACACACTCTTTTGATTGGCTGTGATTTTGGATAAATTTGGTTGTGAGTGCAGTGTGTTTGCAGAGAGACTCCGCCCACACACTCTTTTGATTGGCTGTGATTTTGGATAAATTTGGTTGTGAGTGCAGTGTGTTTGCAGAGAGACTCCGCCCACACACTCTTTTGATTGGCTGTGATTTTGGATTGATTTTGACGTTTCTGCTGTGGACAGTCAGGCTGGAATGTTATCGCATTGCATCTGGTTAGGACCAGGTGTCATGCTGAATTTTTAACATCACTGGACACGGCCACACATCATGATCGCTGTCTCTCATGTTTCCTTCATCGTCAATGAAAACAAATGACTTCTGGTAGCTTTGTTCCTGGAGCAGGACTGAACACCCTGAAGAGAAAAGACATCAGCCTCATGCCCCACTCTCTTCCCAAGGTCACTAATTCATCCAATACATCTAAACTAAAGGTCAGGACTGAAATCCAAAAGTACAGACCCACACAATCATCTGTGCTGCTCGGGGCGAGACTCTTCTTCAGGAATGAATCTGTGTTGACAGAGAGCGAAGATGGCGTTACGCAAGGATGACGTCACACTGGAGTTCAGCTGGAGTACTCAAAGCCGCATGATGATCTCTGGTGTTGTGAACGACCGCAGTAGGGAAACACAGATGGTAAAGGGATATTTCACCCAAAAATGACAATTCTGGCATCATATGCCCTCATGTCGTTCCAAACCCATTAGACTTTTGTTATTCTTTGAAATAGTTTTTAAGCTAGTTTTAAATAGGCCATATTATGCCCTTTTTTAAAGTCTTGTTGTGCTCTTCTAGAACAGGTTTTCCTGCTTGAATGTTGATTATTTTCCTCATATTCTCCATTGTTGCGGCTCCTCTCTTCCCAGTCTGTCAGTAACGCTCTGTTTAATTGGAAAAAAGAGCATTTACACAAAAACAAAATATACTTACTTAATCTTCTTTTTTAGTTAACACAATTTATATACTGTACATAAATGTAAATTTTCAGGTCAGAAAACACTTTTTTATGTTTTGCTTGCTGAAGTACAACATTACTTTGGGACTGTCTCTAACTCGTCTAACAAAAGGCTTTAAAAACAATTGACATATGCAAGTCTTTTAATCTTTTCCTTTGATATGTGATCTATTCTTATTAGTTATATATACCCCTGTCTTGTACCTTTTTTTGTTTTGTTTTCTCTTTTTTTCTTCTTTATTTGTTCTACATTGTGAATGTTTCCTTCTATGTTTATATTATGTTCTCAATTAAAAAAAAAACGCTCTGTTTATTTTCTGTTAGTATTCTGTGAAGCCCCTCCTTCTGAAAAGCACACTGCGCTCTGATTGGTCGGCTGGATCAGTGTGTTGTGATTGGTCAAGCGCTTTGAGTGTGTTTGGGAAATGTCCCGCCCCTTACCATAACCCCCAGTTTAACACACTACTAACTAACTCAACCAGGCCCCGCCCCTTTATTCTGCGTATGAATTATTATAATGAGGAATATTGTGACGTGTTCGTTCCCGGGAGAAACTCAAGACTACAATGGAGGCTTTTCAGGAGTTCAGAAACACTGACTCTGATATAGAGAAGTGTACTATTTTATGTGCATTACTTGGTTAGTCTACAAATAATCAGACTGAACTTTGCATACAGTGCGTTTATTGCTGGGCTGCGTAGATCCATACCCACGTAATGACGTCAACAGTACGTGCATGTTTTTTTGATATGCTCTGAATGTTACATCACTTCTTTTTTTTTTTTTTTTACTAATGAACTCAGGTACGTTGTTTCCACTTTCAGTTACTTGAGTAATCATCACCTAAACATTCACTTGGTCTGTGATCAAAACAAAACTCGACAACAGATCGCTTCAGTATAATAACTCAGTTAAATGCCTACTCAGAAACAAATTCAGAAATGGGATATAGAGTTGCCTTTACATACATTTTCAGATTCTGAACGAACTTTTTTTTTTTTTTTTTTTTTTTTTTTTAGGACACATTCTCTTCACTTAACATATTTAACACAGAACGGTTGTGTCACCTAGTCCATACCAACTCTAGTGCATTATGTCCATTTCACAGTCCTACTCAGTCCCGTTTTTCAGGCTGTGACAAAGTCTCTGAGGAATTGTGGAGGCTGTCTGTGCCTAGCAGGGTATCTTGCTACCACTGGGACTGTGTCGGCAGTGACTTCTTCATCCTCTTCTGCTGTCGATGTGTCACGCAGGCCAGGGTCAAGCTTTTTGAAGAAGGAGGAATTTCTTGTCACTCGATGTCCATTCCACTCAGCGGTGACCATAGGGCCTTTGACTGTGGTAACTTTGTACGGCCTGCGGTTGTATGGTGCTGTAAGTTTATTGCACCTGGGTTGGGAGCACAACACCATGTCACCAGGTTGGAGAGAGTAATGTGCAGCGTGTCGGCGAGTGTCTGAGTACACCTTAATTTTGGCTTTGGCCTTGTGGTTTCTTCTGCGAAGATCCTTGTCCGCTCCAGTGAGCATGCTCACAGAAGGCATCTTTGTGTGTATCCTGAGTTTGAGCAACAACTCAGTGGGTGATGTTGTTGTTGTGCTGTGTGGTGTTGAACGGTACTCACGTAGGAATGTGTGGAGATGCTGCTTCCAGGGAATGTTCTCCATGTATGCAACACGGAGGCATTTTCCAAGTGTTCTCATAAACCTCTCTGCAGTGGCGTTCGCCTGGGGCCATAGTGGTGTGATCTTTCGATGGTGAAATCCCATGTAGGCTGCAAACTTGCTGAACTGCTCACTATTGAATGGGGGGCCGTTATCCGTTTTTACAGATCTGGGGATGCCAAACATGGAAAAGATTTTATCTATGACAGGGATATTGGAGTTTGCAGAGGTGGAGTGTATGACTTCCACCACGGGGTAACGGGAGTAGTCATCTATGATGACTAGCAGGTATTCACCTGTTGGTAGTGGGCCGTAAAAGTCTGCACTTACATCTTGCCAGACTGTGTCAGGCAGGTCTGACATCTGCAGAGGTTCTGTGTGCGTTTCAGGTGTTGTGGCTTGACATGCTAGACAGTTTCTGACCATTGTCTCGGCCTGTCGGTCGATGCCTGGGAACCATACCTTCTCTCTCAGGAGGGCCTTCGTCTTTGTGATTCCTTGATGTGCCTCATGGGCGAGCTGAAGTACTCTGTACTCGAGGGAGGAGGGAATGACGATTCTGGAGCCCTTGAGTATGATGTCATTTTCGTGTGATACTGTGAGCTCGCTTTTCACATGTTCATACTGTCTTAGCGCAGCGTCTTTTGCGACTGTGTGCCATGCATTGTTGCGTATAAGAACACTAATCTTTTGTAATGTTGCATCCTTGAGTGTCTCTGATTTGATTTCATCTAGAGTCATCGCTTTTGGTGTGTTGTTCTGCATGATGAAGTTTACATATTCTTCAGCCACTTTTGTGGCACGGGTATTTTTGGTAGGTGTCTGTGCAGGGATTGGATGGCGGGACATGTAGTCTGCTGGATTATCAGTCCCTTTCCTATATTCAATTTTGAGGTTGTATGGCTGCAGCCGGAGTCCCCACCGCTCGATGCGGGCAGGCGGCTTGGACCTCGGGTTGTTCCAGATCAGTTCGAGTGGCTTATGGTCCGTCACCATCGTGAACTCTTTGCCGTAGATGTAGAGATGAAAATGTTCACAGCTCCATACAATTGCGAGCGCTTCACGCTCCGTTTGAGAGTAGCACCTTTCGACGTCACTGAGTGCTCTGCTAGCATAAGCGATTATGTGTTTCTTTTTTTGGTCTTTTTGCAGCAGTATTGCCCCTAGCCCGACTGGACTAGCGTCGACGATGAGCTCTGTTTCTCTGTTCGGGTTGAAATATGGTGAGACTCTCTCTCAGTGTGCTCAGTGCTGCATCCTGCTCTGCGCCCCACTGCCAAGTCGTGTTTTTCCTCGTGAGCTTTCGGAGGGGCTCTGTTACTGTTGCGAAATTAGGGATGAAGCGTGAGCAGTAGTTTGCCATGCCCAAAAGACTTCTGACTTCCGCAGCATCCTTCGGCTTGTCGGCTTGGTGTATGGCGTCGACCTTCTTGGGATCTGCTGAGACACCGCCAGGAGAGAAAATGAACCCGAAGAACTCAAGTCGCGTCTTGTTGAACTCACATTTCTTTCGGTTTAGTGTGAGGCCACGTTCTTTGAGTCGCTGGAATACAGCTGTTAAACTCTTGTCATGATCAGCCTGTGTCGCTCCGTAGACGATGATGTCATCGCTGAGATTCTTCACCCCTGCGATGCCCTGAAGTGTCTGATGGATTGTGTTTTGGAACACCTCCGCGGCTGAAGAGATGCCAAAGTTGAGGCGCTTGTACCTTCTCAGGCCCAGGTGTGTTGTGAATGTGGTAATGTACCTGCTGTTGGGATGTAGTTCCAGCTGGTGATATCCCGATGTTAGATCCAGCTTTGAGAATATTGTCGCTCCGTTCAGTTCATGAATAACGTCATCCATAGTGGGAGGCAGGTGACGTTCTATTTGGATGGCTGTGTTTGCTTGTCGCATGTCGACACATATGCGTACCTTGTCTGGATCTTTGGGCTTTGGTGGCGTTACGATGGGCGAGACCCAGGGTGTTGGGCCTGTCACTTTTTCTATGATATCTTCATCTTCCAGTTTCTGTAACTCAGCTTCAACTTTTTGACGTACATGAAAAGGAACTCTGCGGTGTGGCTGGCATGTGGGCTGTATGTCTGAGTTTATATGTAGTGTCACTTGAAAGTCTTTCAGCTTACCAATGCCATCGAACAGCTCGGGGTGGCTGTTCACAAGCTCATCTGCTACTGTGAGGTTCACTGAGGAAGGGCTGATAGAGCGTATAATTTTGATCAATCCCAATTCGTCAGCTGTCTGGTAGCTGAGCAGGGAGCAGCCATCGCCTTTGATTACATAGAACGTCCCATCTGTTTTGGACTTGTTCTTCGCCTCCACGCAGCCTGTGAATTTCCCTAGGATGGGCAGTGCGTCTTTGGACCCATAGGCAAGTATTTTGAGATCAGTGTGTAGGAGGCGGGGCTGAATGCTCAGCTTGTTGTATGTCATTTCACTGATGATGTTTACAGCAGCACCAGAGTCGATCAGAGCTGGCACTGTGTCTCCATACAGCTTGATTTGTGTTGACGGCTGTTTACTGTTGCTATTGCTTTTAACAGTGTATGCATAGGATTCATCGCTGCTTGAAGATGACTTGATTTGAGCTGGTTCACTTTGTGTTTCCACCTGATTGATTTTCCTTATATAGCTTTTCTTGTATCCCTGTGTCTCTGCTTGCTGCTCTGTGTGTCGTGGTTTTGACCTGCACTGTTTTGCAAAGTGGTTTTGCTTCCCCCATGCTTTACATTGTTTACCCTTTGCAGGGCATTCATTCTTGTGTGGCCACTCGCCCCCACAATTTCTGCATTGCGTGTTGCTGCCACCCATTGGACGTTTTTGGTCTTTCTTCTTTTGGAGTTTTCTGTGTATTTGATTCACAGCGGTAGTGGGATTTGAACCTTCTTCGATTCCCTTTGACTGCAGTTCAAAAAGTTCTAGAGTCCTGCCGTATTCAAGCAATTCTTTTAATGTCTTGTTTGCCTCCCTCAAACCGTATTTGCGCACCCTGGAGGACGTGCAGCTTTGTATGATCTGTGACTTTATTTCATTGTCTACGTCACTAAACTCACAGTATTTTGCCAGCATACGAAGTCTCGTATTATATGCATCTAGATTCTCACCGGGCTGTTTTGCAGCTTTCCTGAGGACGTACACTTCGTACTGGACATTCTTTTTGGGCGACAAGTACATACTTGTCAGCCTCCACCGCCACTGTGTCGTATATGTCGTGCACTCTTTCGCCAGCCAGATGCAACAGGAGGGCTTTCAGTCTTGGGTCCCCGGTTATATTCACAGCTGTAGTGTAGTTCTCGAACCGCTGAAGCCACTTATTCCACCTCGGTCCGACAGAGCTGGGTTCGCTCTCTGTATCAAACGGTGGTACGGACGGGCTGTGTGCTAGCGCCATGCTAACTGTCCGGTTGTTAACTCGCTAGCTCACTTGCTTTACAGCCGGTTGCTTACACTCTGAACTTACTTCCGCACGCAAATGTCCGCTGTCCAGGAGACGTTTTCGTTATTGTCGATCCTCGTCGCCAGTGTAGTATTTTATGTGCATTACTTGGTTAGTCTACAAATAATCAGACCGAACTTTGCATACAGTGCGTTTATTGCTGGGCTGCGTATATCCATACCCATGTAATGACGTCAACAGTACGTGCATGTTTTTTGATATGCTCTGAATGTTACAAGAAGAACTGGAGCTTTTTCATGATAAAACAGCTGTTTGCTAGCAGTTTGTGAATGAGAACTGTTTGTTAAAGTAAGTCCTTCAGTTTTCTGTGTGTTTGATGCTGGTGAAGTGAGGCTTGGAGCACATCACTGTTCCTCAGCTGCACTCAATCTCTGCGAGTGCCTGATTCAGCTCCAGCGTTACGCAACCCACCGATCATCCAGAATACAGGGACTGAGATTAAGACAGAGCGTGTGTTTCAGCAGCCTACGGTTAGTTCATTCATTCATTCATTATTCAAGGTCTGCTGCACGTGTCTGCTGATGTAACCGCACACTGATGTGTGTGTGTGTGTGTGTCTACTAGTGTTTGGACAACTGTTTCCAGTACATACTCACAACACACAAGCATATTGAGTGAACAGATGTAGATTTACAGGCGTGCAGCTGGAGATCAGTGTTTTCAGTATCTCGGAGCGGCTCTGCGGGTTTAACATGCATTTATCTTCACATTCACTTGATCTCAACACTTCTGTGGATGCAAGATTATAGCATTTCACGCTTTATTGTTGTTGTTATTATTATTCCCACTCTAAGCTATTGAGCCTGAGGAATCTCAGACAGCAGAGCCTCAGTTGATGAGAAAATACTGTGATTATGGTCAGAAGCAAATTAACTTAGATACTGTTTAAATTTAATTCCCTTAATGACTACGTTTACATGTACACTCATTACGAGATTTATTGTGATTTAACTTTACCTCATGTAAACACAATACTTGCGACTGAACTCATAATCGTAGCAACCATAATCGAGAAAAATATGTGGCATATGCTAATTTTAATTGCAACAAATTCTTCAATCACATGTATGCACATGTGCTTATGAAGAACACGGATGACGGTTTCATGCACAGATTCATAAATGTAGCGGTAAAGAAGGCATGAAGAATATTGATTCAATGTTAGGGATGCACCGAAATGAACATTTTGGCTGATACTGATAACCAATATATTGACTGATAAATCTAAATCTGATTTTTATCTAATTTTTGAGAGCCTGATTACAAAAAAATAATTCTCCCCATTAAAGGGACACCAGGCAGGAATCCCGTTTTTGTCAAACAGCGACCCCTAGAGTCGCTGTGGAGTACTTGTATTTAACGTTACTGTCGTAAATTTCTTTTGCCAAGTGTGTCAGAGGTTCTGGGTTCTAATCCGTACTAGTATACTTTATTTTCCTCATCAAAACCGATTGTTTATTAGTGGTTGTATTTCAAGCAGGGACACGTTTTTTGTGCATTAGGTTTTGTGATTTCACCGTAACAAATATAGAGCCTCTCCTAAACGGATTGAGGCGCGCGTTTGTGTGAAGACTGTGCGCGTCACAACAGAACACTCTATCCGCGCCACTGATCGCAGCGGCAACAAGCACTTTGGTCACTTGATTTCAAAAACAACACATTTCAGATCGCCTCTTATTTAACAAACGAACGAAATGAATGCTCTACTAGAATTACCTGGAGATGTTTTATTTGTTTGTATGGGTACATCCGTGCCGCGAGATGTTTCAATTGGGACATATAACACCCGCAAATTACGCTCGTGTCTGACTCCTCGCTCGGTCAGTCTGCCGTTTCCTCTTTCTCTGTTCCACCGACAATGCTTTCTGCATCTTATATGCCGGCTCAGCCATGACGATAGTGTGACAAACTCCATCCCTCTCTACCGTCCTGGATGGGGGCGTGTATGTGTGCAGTGCCGTAAAGGAATATGTTACATCGCGAGAGCTGATATCACGCGATACTTCCTGAGGCTGAGGCCGGCGGCCCGCCGCACCAAAGTTGCAAGTGAGATTTTTCCGCTCACAGGCACCGGGGGGGGGGCGAGAAGGCCACCATTCAACCCGAAAGAAGTCATATAACCATTTCAATAACTCTGAAGCTGTTCAGTTAAGCTAAAAAAACTGCATAGAATCCCTTTAAAAGGCATGTCCCAAACACACAATTATAATGATGTTCTCATTATAACTGAATGTAGCCGATATGACAGACATGTTGCGCTGAACTGTATTTTCCTTTCTTGAAGTGATTCCAATCATATTTCATGCAATTCAAATCCATCATGTTGAACAGAAATGATACATTATTTATCGGCTTTAATATATCAGCCAAATGTTCTTATCAGGCCGATAACTATAGCATTAAAAATAAACATATATTGGCCGATACCGATAACTGATAACTCTTTATGTTTGAAAGCCGATAACTGATATATTGGCTGATAAATCTAAATCCAAATTTTTAAATAATTTTTGAGAGTCTGATTACAAAACAAAAGTCTAACCATTAAAATCCATGTCCCAAACACACAAGTATAATGATGTTCTCATTATAACTTTATGTTGCCGATATGACAGACTTGACTGTATTTTCCTTTTTTTAAGTGATTCCAATCATATTTCAAGTAATTTAAATCCATCATGTTGAACAGTGCACATCTGAAGTGTCTCAGCTGGAGGAAATAATACATTATTTATCGGCTTTAATATATCGGCCAAATTTTCTTATCAGGCCGATAACTATAGCATTAAAATGAACATATATGGGCCGATACCGATATGGTGGCAGATATATGGTGCATCACTACTCACTAGTGCAGCCGAGTCTGAGATGTGAACCACAGTGCATGTAATGTCCTGTGTGATGTAGGGCTGCAACAACTAATCGATATAATCAATAATAATCGATTATGAAAATCGTTGTCAACGAATGTCATTATCGATTAGTTGCTCTGCTTACGTCACGGGGAGCATTTACTGGTGATTGGTTGAAACAGGCCTATCATGATGCGGCACACACGCAAGGTCTCTCTCCCTGTGCCGCTCTGTCGTGCGCGCGCTACACAGTTTGGACTTTGGAGCACTCTCTTCTGTCTCGCATGCGCTCTCTTGCTTGCACGCTCTAGATTCCAGGAGTTTGAACTAATTTGCGGGCATCAGGGAGCCGCTATCAATATGCGGGAGACTCCCGGAACTTCCGGGAGACTTGGGATGTCTGTATTTTGTCTCGGGCATCAGGTTGTGCAATCATTTCGCTCGCGACATAAATGATGGATTAAAATAGCGCTACGCAGAAATAGGCTAAATTAAAACGGTGTTTAGAAAGTGAAGCACTAAATATAAAGGCAGTTATTAACAGCAGCAGTAAAAGATTGTTTTTTAGTCACTGTAGTCAGTGGTTTTCAGCGAATGCTTGTGCACTAATGCATCATTTTCTTGTCCTTTTAATCAAGCCTGTTTGCTGCGTCTCCATTCCGTTCTCTTTTTATAGCATTTGTCTTCTATTAAGTTTTAATTGTTTTACAAACGCGATCTACTGCGGCTCTACTACGTTCACACGCTTTTTTTCAGTCTTTCTATATTTATTTGAGCAATTTATCCTTGTAATTAATTGAATCTTAAATAAAAATTAAATGAATTATGTACTTTACATGTTTTTGGTTTCTATCTTCACATCTGAACATGTCTGTGTAAATTAGTTTTTAACAAAAATTATGTTAAAACAATGTTGTATATAATTTAGATTTTTTTGTTTTTCATGGTTGTCAACTTGCCATCAGCAATTATCATTAAAAACAATGCAAATATTGATATTAGTAAAACTCAATGTGTGGCTTTTGTACACTTTTACACATAAATACCATGATTAAGGGTTTTATTTAGTTGTAATAAACAAAAAATCAAATTGAAATTTTATCCGATTAATCGAAAAAATAATCGTCCGATTAATCGATTATGAAAATAATCGTTAGTTGCAGCCCTAGTGTGATGGATCTCTGGTGTGTGTGTGTGTGTGTGTGTGGGCAGTGACGTCCTGAAGAGCGGCTGTAGAGGATCGAGACAGTGACTCAGCGCTGAATCATGTCTTCACTGCTCTGCAGGGTCTGTTGAGTCACGCATGGGCTGATGTTGTTTGGTGAGGATGTGCTTGTGTAGCAGCTCTTCAGTGCCGGTGTGTCTCGGACCACGCCTGGAGATCCAGAGTTAAACGCTCGTTTGTGACGCATTCAGAGCAGTGGAGGATCAAAACATATTAAACAATGCTGCGGAAAGTCATTTTCAGTGTAATTCAATAACAAATTGTGTCTGTTCCTCATTTAAACAATATACTATGACCTGAATGTGTCATCCCGGTCAAACTATAACATGTTTCAAGCCCAGGGTTTTGACGTATATTTGACTTGTGTGTTTTTTTGACCTGATAATGTTCAATCATTTCTGGAAAAGCATCAGGGACCTATGCAGGATTGTCCTATCATTAGTGTTCTTAAGCCCCGCCCCCTCAAGCTGATGCTCATCTGCATAAACTCATCAGAGCCACGCCCACATCTCAACATCCAATCAGAAAGAACCATTCCAGCTCTAAACTGACAGTTTAACATTCAAATTAATGATTCAGGGGAGGTTTTGACAAGGACAGAATAATTATTTCTTAGTTTTTGCATTTTATTAATGTAAAATTAAGACATTTTAGATGTCTCAATACTAATAAATCAGTATTAGTTTGCATCAATAAATGTCTCAAACACAGCAGTTTGCAACATTGATGTCACATGAGCTCATTACATAAATTTAGGCCTAATTAAAAAATATATCAGATTATTCAGCAGTTTTATTTAGTTTTGTGTAAAATGTCTGTAAATGTCTTTGTGTAAAATGACTTTTGGTGCTAATGATAAAATATCCCTTCCAGTTAATTCGTGACACTGGGAAGGGAAGGTCAGGTCAAGTACATTGTGCACTGTGGGATACAGCTAGTGCACATCATGCACGCTGGACTTCACATATGCAGAAACAGTAGGACTAGTGTGTTAGTATGCTGACGAACATGTGTGTGTGTGTGTGTGTGTAAGCAAACACATCGTCCAGCTGGTAACCTGCTGTCAGTGTGTGTGTGATACTCATCATCACTGCAGTGTATGTCTGATTTGAGACACACTCTTGCATTGAACAGTTCCACTGAGTGTCTTTAGGGGGCGCACAGTTCGCGAGCGCGCGCCCAGTCCTGCTCATATGCGCGCTCATCTCCTCCATCATCATCTCCTCCATCATCCTCATCATGTCTGTGGTGGATCCTACAGTCCTGCACGGCGTCTGGGGCAGCAACGCGCCCGCGGGAATGGAGAAGCCGAAGAACAAGGGCTTCAGCCTGGCTAGGATGATGACTCTGAACTACAGGAAGGAGAAGGAGAACCAGAACCAGCATCACAACAACAACATGCCCTTCATGATCCACTGCCACATCGGCAAAGAGATCAAGCACATATGCAGCAACTGCAGCCGCGGCAGCCACGCGCGTCAGGACGGTGAGGAACGCGTGCGTTCATGCGCTCATTTAGCGCTGGCAGTCTCATAATGTGTCTACAGCCATGTGTGTGCGCTAGATGATGGGCGTCGCGTCGCGTTCACCCAGGACGCGCACTCGCGTTCTGCTTTTGTATTTTAAATATGATCATGTACACATGCGACAGACGCACGTGCGTCGCGTGTAGCGCCGCGTTTTTAATGTAAAAGTGGATACGTTTTTGCTATTTTTCAGTTGTTGTTCTGCCTGTATACAAACATGCGTTACATGGGCGTCTCTACTGGGGTTTTTCATTGTGATTTCTTTCTTTTCAGTGTGGTTTAAAAAAATCAGCTGATTTCATTGGTTAACACAATCATTCTGTCACCTGTCAAAAAAAAGTACAGACCTAAGAAATAGCACAGCAGGATCCGATTGCAACAAGCAGTAATACTGGCTATCAGGATGTTATAATAACAAAACTATAGTTTAAAGTCAGCATGAAATAAAACATTAGTTGTTTTAGTCTTTTCTTCAATATTGTGCCGTGTATATCAGTGAAACGCTTCTGGAACAACAACAAATGTGGGCGGGGCCTGTTTATGTCTGAGGAATTGATTGGATGGTTGTGGTTTGCTATTGGTGGATCTCATGTGAGTGACAGGTTATAGCCCCGCCCTCGTCATCAGAGAAGAGAAGAGGGTTATTCTGATTCAAGATTACCAGGAACATGAATTTAACAGAATA
>JAPDVR010000008.1:49723179-49728179 GCA_026230005.1 Gila orcuttii | reverse complement strand
TGTGTTCCTCCAGTTGAGTGTGTGTGTGTGTGTGTTCATCCAGTTGAGTGGGTGTGTGTGTGTGTGTGTTCCTCCAGTTGAGTGTGTTTGTGTGTGTTCCTCCAGTTGAGTGTGTGTTTGTGTGTTCCTCCAGTTGAGTGTGTGTGTGTGTTCCTCCAGTTTGAGCCTGTGTTCCTCCAGTTGAGTGTGTGTGTGTTCCTCCAGTTGAGTGTGTGTGTGTGTGTTCATCCAGTTGAGTGTGTGTGTGTTCCTCCAGTTGAGTGTGTGTGTGTGTGTTCCTCCAGTTGAGTGTGTGTGTGTGTGTTCATCCAGTTGAGTGGGTGTGTGTGTGTGTTCCTCCAGTTGAGTGTGTGTGTGTGTTCCTCCAGTTGAGTGTGTGTGTGTGTGTGTGTGTTCCTCCAGTTGAGTGTGTGTTTGTGTGTTCCTCCAGTTGAGTGTGTGTTTGTGTGTTCCTCCAGTTGAGTGTGTGTGTTCCTCCAGTTGAGTGTGTGTGTTCCTCCAGTTGAGTGTGTGTGTTCCTCCAGTTGAGTGTGTGTTTGTGTGTTCCTCCAGTTGAGTGTGTGTGTTCATCCAGTTGAGTGTGTGTGTGTTCCTCCAGTTGAGTGTGTGTGTGTGTGTTCCTCCAGTTGAGTGTGTGTGTGTGTGTTCATCCAGTTGAGTGGGTGTGTGTGTGTGTTCCTCCAGTTGAGTGTGTGTGTGTGTGTGTGTGTGTTCCTCCAGTTGAGTGTGTGTTTGTGTGTTCCTCCAGTTGAGTGTGTGTGTTCCTCCAGTTGAGTGTGTGTGTTCCTCCAGTTGAGTGTGTGTGTTCCTCCAGTTGAGTGTGTGTGTTCCTCCAGTTGAGTGTGTGTTTGTGTGTTCCTCCAGTTGAGTGTGTGTGTTCCTCCAGTTGAGTGTGTGTGTTCCTCCAGTTGAGTGTGTGTGTGTGTGTTCCTCCAGTTGAGTGTGTGTGTGTTCCTCCAGTTGAGTGTGTGTGTGTTCCTCCAGTTGAGTGTGTGTGTGTTAGTGTGTGTGTGTTCCTCCAGTTGAGTGTGTGTGTGTTCCTCCAGTTGAGTGTGTGTGTGTTCATCCAGTTGAGTGGGTGTGTGTGTGTGTGTGTTCATCCAGTTGAGTGGGTGTGTGTGTGTGTGTGTTCCTCCAGTTGAGTGTGTGTGTGTGTTCCTCCAGTTGAGTGTGTGTGTGTGTTCCTCCAGTTGAGTGTGTGTCTGTGTTCCTCCAGTTGAGTGTGTGTCTGTGTTCCTCCAGTTGAGTGTGTGTGTGTTCCTCCAGTTGAGTGTGTTTGTGTGTGTTCCTCCAGTTGAGTGTGTGTTTGTGTGTTCCTCCAGTTGAGTGTGTGTGTGTGTTCCTCCAGTTTGAGCCTGTGTTCCTCCAGTTGAGTGTGTGTGTGTTCCTCCAGTTGAGTGTGTGTGTGTGTGTTCATCCAGTTGAGTGGGTGTGTGCGTGTGTTCCTCCAGTTGAGTGTGTGTGTGTGTGTTCATCCAGTTGAGTGGGTGTGTGTGTGTGTGTTCCTCCAGTTGAGTGTGTGTGTGTGTGTTCCTCCAGTTGAGTGTGTGTTTGTGTGTTCCTCCAGTTGAGTGTGTGTGTTCCTCCAGTTGAGTGTGTGTGTTCCTCCAGTTGAGTGTGTGTGTTCCTCCAGTTGAGTGTGTGTTTGTGTGTTCCTCCAGTTGAGTGTGTGTGTTCCTCCAGTTTGAGCCTGTGTTCCTCCAGTTGAGTGTGTGTGTGTTCCTCCAGTTGAGTGTGTGTGTGTTCCTCCAGTTGAGTGTGTGTGTGTTAGTGTGTGTGTGTTCCTCCAGTTGAGTGTGTGTGTGTTCCTCCAGTTGAGTGTGTGTGTGTTCATCCAGTTGAGTGGGTGTGTGTGTTTGTGTGTTCCTCCAGTTGAGTGTGTGTGTGTGTGTTCCTCCAGTTGAGTGTGTGTGTGTGTTCCTCCAGTTGAGTGTGTGTCTGTGTTCCTCCAGTTGAGTGTGTGTGTGTGTTCATCCAGTTGAGTGTGTGTGTTCATCCAGTTGAGTGTGTGTGTGTGTTCCTCCAGTTGAGTGTGTTTGTGTGTGTTCCTCCAGTTGAGTGTGTGTGTGTGTGTGTGTGTGTGTTCCTCCAGTTTGAGCCTGTGTTCCTCCAGTTGAGTGTGTGTGTGTTCCTCCAGTTGAGTGTGTGTGTGTTCATCCAGGTGAGTGTGTGTGTGTTCATCCAGTTGAGTGGGTGTGTGCGTGTGTTCCTCCAGTTGAGTGTGTGTGTGTGTGTTCCTCCAGTTGAGTGTGTGTGTGTGTGTGTGTGTGTGTTCCTCCAGTTGAGTGTGTGTGTGTTCCTCCAGTTGAGTGGGTGTGTGTGTGTTCCTCCAGTTGAGTGTGTGTGTGTGTGTTCCTCCAGTTGAGTGTGTGTGTGTGTGTTCCTCCAGTTGAGTGTGTGTGTGTGTTCCTCCAGTTGAGTGTGTGTGTGTGTTCCTCCAGTTGAGTGTGTGTGTGTGTGTTCCTCCAGTTGAGTGTGTGTGTGTGTTCCTCCAGTTGAGTGTGTGTGTGTGTGTGTTCCTCCAGTTGAGTGTGTGTGTGTGTGTGTGTTCCTCCAGTTGAGTGTGTGTGTGTTCCTCCAGTTGAGTGTGTGTGTGTGTGTTCCTCCAGTTGAGTGTGTGTGTGTGTGTGTTCCTCCAGTTGAGTGTGTGTGTGTTCATCCAGTTGAGTGGGTGTGTGTGTGTGTTCCTCCAGTTGAGTGTGTGTGTGTGTTCCTCCAGTTGAGTGTGTGTGTGTTCCTCCAGTTGAGTGTGTGTGTGTGTTCCTCCAGTTGAGTGTGTGTGTGTGTTCCTCCAGTTGAGTGTGTGTGTGTTCCTCCAGTTGAGTGTGTGTGTGTTCCTCCAGTTGAGTGTGTGTGTGTGTTCCTCCAGTTGAGTGTGTGTGTGTGTGTTCCTCCAGTTGAGTGTGTGTGTGTGTTCCTCCAGTTGAGTTTGTGTGTGTTCCTCCAGTTGAGTGTGTGTGTGTGTTCCTCCAGTTGAGTGTGTGTGTGTGTGTTCCACCAGTTGAGTGTGTGTGTGTGTGTGTTCCTCCAGTTGAGTGTGTGTTTGTGTGTTCCTCCAGTTGAGTGTGTGTGTTCCTCCAGTTTGAGCCTGTGTTCCTCCAGTTGAGTGTGTGTGTGTGTGTTCCTCCAGTTGAGTGTGTGTGTGTGTGTTCCTCCAGTTGAGTGTGTGTGTGTGTTCCTCCAGTTGAGTGTGTGTGTGTGTGTGTGTGTGTGTGTTCCTCCAGTTGAGTGTGTGTGTGTGTTCCTCCAGTTGAGTTCCTCCAGTTGAGTGTGTGTGTGTGTTCCTCCAGTTGAGTGTGTGTTTGTGTGTTCCTCCAGTTCAGTGTGTGTGTTCCTCCAGTTTGAGCCTGTGTTCCTCCAGTTGAGTGTGTGTGTGTTCCTCCAGTTGAGTGTGTGTGTGTTCCTCCAGTTGAGTGTGTGTGTGTTAGTGTGTGTGTGTTCCTCCAGTTGAGTGTGTGTGTGTTAGTGTGTGTGTGTTCCTCCAGGTGAGTGTGTGTGTGTTCCTCCAGTTGAGTGTGTGTGTGTTCATCCAGTTGAGTGGGTGTGTGTGTGTGTGTGTGTGTGTGTTCCTCCAGTTGAGTGTCTGTGTGTTCATCCAGTTGAGTGGGTGTGTGTGTGTGTGTGTTCCTCCAGTTGAGTGTGTGTCTGTGTTCCTCCAGTTGAGTGTGTGTCTGTGTTGCTCCAGTTGAGTGTGTGTGTGTGTTCATCCAGTTGAGTGTGTGTGTGTGTTCCTCCAGTTGAGTGTGTCTGTGTGTGTTCCTCCAATTGAGTGTGTGTTTGTGTGTTCCTCCAGTTGAGTGTGTGTGTGTGTTCCTCCAGTTTGAGCCTGTGTTCCTCCAGTTGAGTGTGTGTGTGTTCCTCCAGTTGAGTGTGTGTGTGTGTGTGTTCATCCAGTTGAGTGGGTGTGTGTTTTCCTCCAGTTGAGTGTGTGTTTGTGTGTTCCTCCAGTTGAGTGTGTGTGTGTGTTCCTCCAGTTTGAGCCTGTGTTCCTCCAGTTGAGTGTGTGTGTGTTCCTCCAGTTGAGTGTGTGTGTGTGTGTGTTCATCCAGTTGAGTGTGTGTGTGTTCCTCCAGTTGAGTGTGTGTGTGTGTGTTCATCCAGTTGAGTGGGTGTGTGTGTGTGTTCCTCCAGTTGAGTGTGTTTGTGTGTGTTCCTCCAGTTGAGTGTGTGTTTGTGTGTTCCTCCAGTTGAGTGTGTGTGTGTGTTCCTCCAGTTTGAGCCTGTGTTCCTCCAGTTGAGTGTGTGTGTGTTCCTCCAGTTGAGTGTGTGTGTGTGTGTTCATCCAGTTGAGTGTGTGTGTGTTCCTCCAGTTGAGTGTGTGTGTGTGTGTTCATCCAGTTGAGTGGGTGTGTGTGTGTGTTCCTCCAGTTGAGTGTGTGTGTGTGTTCCTCCAGTTGAGTGTGTGTGTGTGTGTGTGTTCCTCCAGTTGAGTGTGTGTTTGTGTGTTCCTCCAGTTGAGTGTGTGTGTTCCTCCAGTTGAGTGTGTGTGTTCCTCCAGTTGAGTGTGTGTGTTCCTCCAGTTGAGTGTGTGTGTTCCTCCAGTTGAGTGTGTGTGTTCCTCCAGTTGAGTGTGTGTTTGTGTGTTCCTCCAGTTGAGTGTGTGTGTTCATCCAGTTGAGTGTGTGTGTGTTCCTCCAGTTGAGTGTGTGTGTGTGTGTGTTCATCCAGTTGAGTGGGTGTGTGTGTGTGTTCCTCCAGTTGAGTGTGTGTGTGTGTGTGTGTGTGTTCCTCCAGTTGAGTGTGTGTTTGTGTGTTCCTCCAGTTGAGTGTGTGTGTTCCTCCAGTTGAGTGTGTGTGTTCCTCCAGTTGAGTGTGTGTGTTCCTCCAGTTGAGTGTGTGTGTTCCTCCAGTTGAGTGTGTGTGTTCCTCCAGTTGAGTGTGTGTTTGTGTGTTCCTCCAGTTGAGTGTGTGTGTTCCTCCAGTTGAGTGTGTGTGTTCCTCCAGTTGAGTGTGTGTGTTCCTCCAGTTGAGTGTGTGTGTGTGTGTTTCTCCAGTTGAGT